>JBBPBX010060745.1:0-21341 GCA_038048925.1 Garcialebias charrua
TGGATCTTTGGGATGAACCAGTCTTTGCCGTAATGTATTTTGGGGTTTAAAAGCCACTGGGACGTTGTGTTTAGAAAATAAACGTCTCAATGTCTCTGAAACTCCCGCAACATACGGAATGACCACTGGTCTGGGTCTGGGTTCCTTCTTTTCACCTGATGGCTGGCTGGAGTCCTGTTTGGGTTTCTTCTCTGCTTTCAGGAAGGCCCAGTTAGGATATCCACATTTCTCTAGAGCCTGTTTTGTGTGTGATTTCTCCTTCTGTCTGGCTCCTGAGTTAGTGGGGACGCTGTCTGCTCTGTGGTACAGAGTCCTGATGACTCCTAACTTGTGCTCCAGAGGGTGATGGGAGTCAAACTGTAAATACTGGTCTGTGTGGGTGGGTTTGCGGTACACCTCAGTTTGCAAATTTCCTCTATCAGAAACAGAGACCTCACAGTCCAAGAAAGCCAACCTGCCATTTCTTACATCTTCTCGTGTGAACTTGATATATTTATCCACAGAGTTGATGTGATCAGTGAAATGTTGGACTTCCTGAGATTTAATTTTAACCCAGGTGTCATCAACATACCTGAACCAATGACTTGGTGGTCTCCCCGTAAAGGATGTCAAGGCTCTCTTTTCTACCTCCTCCATGTACAGGTTGGCAACAATAGGAGAAACTGGAGACCCCATAGCACATCCATGTTTCTGCCTATAATATTGCTCCCCATATGTGAAGTAGGTTGACTGCAGGCACAGTTTCAAGAGTTGACACAGTTGCTCTGTGGAAAGCGTGGTTCTGCTGTTCAGAGTGGTGTCTGATTTTAACCTTAAACAGACCACCTCTACTGCTTCATCAACAGGAATGCACGTAAAGAGTGATGTAACATCAAAAGAGACCATTGTTTCATCAGTCTCCATGATGACATCCCTCACCTTATCCACAAAGTCCATGGTGTTCTGTATGTGGTGTTCTGAGCTGCCAACTAAAGGGATGAGTACAGATGCCAGATATTTGGAAACATTGTAAGTGACAGAGTTAATCATGCTAACAATTGGTCTTAAAGGTACACCTTGTTTGTGGATTTTGGGTAAACCATACAGACTTGGCGTGGCCTCCCCTGGGTACAGTCTGTGGTACAGAATATTGTCAATAGCCTTGTCCTGCTTCAAAATTTTCAGGCAATCTATCAACTTCTTCTTGTAACCACTTCCTGGATCTCTTTTCAGCGGTTCATAAGTGGTTAAGTCACTAAGGAGTGACATAACTTTCTCATGATAGTCTTTCTGGTTCAAAATCACTGTGCACCTTCCTTTGTCTGCTGGGAGAATTATGATGTTTTTGTCCTTGCTAAGCGTGGTGAGTGCATCCCTCTCTTCTCTACTGATGTTGGAAGGTGGTGGTTTAGCATTACTGAGACAGGCTGAAACTTTGACTCTGAGTTGTTCTGCTTCAAAGTCTTTAATTTTGTTGTTACGGATGGCTGACTCAGTGGCTGTGATCATCTCCACCAGTGGAATTCTACTTGGTGCCACTGCAAAGTTTAGCCCCCTGGCAAGAATCTCTGTCTCCGGCTGGGTGAGCTGTCTGTCAGATAAATTCTTCACCCACTTTTCTGTCTCCCCGGCATGTGTATCGGAGTGTTGTCTTACACTGAATGTGTTGTTGTTGGAATTGTTATGGTGTTGACGAGTTATCAGTGAGTTAAATTTGTTTTGAAATGATGTGTTTTATATTTTTGATGGGGCGGGTGCCTGTGCCGCCCTTGATGAGATTCCACTCTGGGCAGCTGCCTATATCAGAACTTGCCACTGTTTGTCTTGGTACCTAAACTCCTCCACTTGAGGCAGTAACTCAACTGACAACCATATGATCATGAGGTTTTAATCCCCTGATGACTGAAACACAATTGCATGGCAGTTTGTCTGTTTTACTAAACTAGAGAAAAATAAAATCTGAAGAGCTAATGTTAAACTACAATGTACAACTATAATTAAGTAATGTACAAATACAGTATAATAAACATTGTTTTCAGATTATAGTGATATTGATCTTATATATAGAATGTGATCAAAAGTTAATCGTTTTGTTCACGTAAAAGTAACTTGAGACTGCCCTTAAGACAAAACAAAAGACATCGTCAAGTAAACCAGGTTGGTCATCCTCTGTATTCAAGTTTTCAGGGGCGGCCGTGGCGTAGTGGTAATGGCAGTCGCCCCCCGATCGGAAGGTTGGAGGTTCGAATCCCTGGTTCACCACACCATGTGTCGTTGTGTCCCTGGGCAAGACACTCAACCCCGAGTTGCTCCCGGTAGGACTGGATGGCGCCTTGCATGGCAGTCTGCCGCTACCGGTGTATTAATGTGTGTATGAATGGGTGGATGGTTGGTATTGTAAAGCGCTTTGGGGCTCCTCACAGGGGGCTGGAAAGCGCTATATAAATAAGCTCCATTTACCATTTACCATTTAAACACTGTCCTTCACTGTAAGCAAAAATTGATGAAGGAAATAAAACAAAAGCAAATAAATTATTAGATCCACAAATCTGGCTGACTTTTATCATCATAAAAATAATGTGTTATGTATTATCAACATTGTATGTTCCCACCCATACAATGGTGAAATTGGCTGTCTACATTTAACCCATCAACCACCAGGTGGTGCTGTGGACAGCTATTACAATTGAAATGAAAAAGCCCTTTGGATAGAGGGTGAAATTTTTTTTTCTGTAACAAATAAAGTCCAGTTGTTTTTGTATTGAGCGCTTGTTCTGATTTGATCATGTCCTGGATGACTGAGAATCTTCACCAGCACAGCTATTGAAAGCACCCGGGGTCATTTTGGGGATAGGGCGTGCTGCTCAGAGACACCACGAGATGGGCGATGACAGGGGATCAAACCTGGGACTTCCGGGTCCGGAGTTGGCTGCCTTGCCTCTATTCCATCTTGGCCCCGATAGACAAAAATAAAAATTTAAAAATACAACTTTAAATATGGGAACCATATAATTAATTTAATTCATGTCAGTGATGTATGACAATATATTTTGGCAATACCTAGGTATTTGTACATTAAACAGGCCTAAACATTATAGGATTATGCCTTTTTGGTTAATATACATTTAATATTCATATAACTAATTACATAATGCAGACAACATCTTTCCGCTCCTACTGGCACACTAACCAATGATACCTTATTGTTATTTAAGAAAATGCTGTTGGTCTAATATAATGTTTTCAGCTGTGTAGAGCAAAGAGCTAGTGTGTATGTGGCTCTAATTATTTTAGAAAACTCATTTTACAGTATTATCAACAGTGTACAGTGTGTAGAACAATACTTTAATATGCCCTGAGCTTTTTGCCTTGGCTCAGCACTTTTTAGATGCAGTCAGTTTGCTCTAAATAGCTACCCTGAAGCTGTTTCAGCTTTGTTAAACTAATTAAAGTACGGTAGCCTAAATAAACTGTGGCTTACACACACACACAAAAAAAGGAAACAATGTTTTCAGGCCTTTAGCTTTGGAATTACAGCTGCTTGGCCCATGTATCATTTAATTGCTGTGTGGTCCCATTCTCCTGCTACCACCTCATTTTTAAGAGGCTAGTGTGATGCAAACTGGGAATAAAATTAATCAGGTCTAGAGAGATTGTCTCCTGGCAGGTTTAAGGAAGATCTCCTTGGAGATATTGGACAGAAAATGAAGGGAATGCCCAGCCTGATTTGTATCTGACCTTAAATGTAATAGACTAGGTTCAAGACAAGATAGCCATCTCTGGCTGAGCTCACTGGGGGCAGGGTGAGAGACTTTTTTGGTCAGTTATCTAAAACACTGAGTGGACTGCAGTTGAACGGAAAGTTGGGGACAAAAAACTTTTTCCTTTTTCCCAAGACACTTTTTATTTTCAGATTTTTCTTGGACAGAAAGGCTAGTTAAATTTACAGATGATCGCCTCTTCATAAGAAAGTGTTAAATACCTTAACTATTGATGTTTTTTTTTTGTTTTGTGCGGCGATGATGCTATGTGACGCTACAAAACTCTAACACACACACAAACTGCAGTTAAAGCTGATACTGTATATGTAACTTTTCTAACAATATTTTTTTAACATATTTCTTCACTCTGTCACTATCTCCTGACAGTCTGATATTAGACAAGTAATCTCTGAAAAAAACTATGGTCCCCTTGCTTCACTAAAAGCATTTCAAAAAACCCACAGTGACCCGCCGTTAACCAGCCAATAAAAACTGAAAGTTATGCACCATAACTCATGTTCCCTGAAGGAAGGGAACAAGGTGCAACATACTTGCTATGGGAATTGCGCCCCCGCGCGATTACCTGAAGGAATATACTCACGCCTTTACGGCTAGGGGCGTCACCGCAGCACCAGAGGCCCCGCCATCTGGGTACTTAAGCAGCTTGCGCCCCTCCATCTTTCTCCAAAGTTGCACTTCACCAAGCTTTCAGCATTGAAAAGGGCCAGATATGTTGCACCTCGTTCCCTTCCTTCAGGGAACATGAGTTATGGTGCATAACTTTCAGTTCCCTTTCAGTCTGGTCTCTCGGTGCAACATACTTGCTATGGGAACGTAATCCATTCACGCCCTTGAAATGTTCAGTAAAATACATGCTAGAGTGAATGTCTGCCCTTGACCAGCAGGCATCTCAAAGCTACTTTCTACTGTATGTTAGAAAGGACAACCTGAGTGACGTCACCCGCAGTAAAATCCAAACTGTAATGCTTTGCAAAAGTGTTTAATGAGCTCCAATTCGCAGCAGCGCAGATGTATGCGACTGGTACACCCTTGAATAATTACCAGGAAGTGGCCAAGCCCCGAGTGGAGTAAGCATGCACTCCAGAGGGTACCTGTTGACCTTTGCTACTGTACGCCCTTTTAATGGCCTCAGTCACCCAATGTGAGAGGCGTTGTTTTGATAGGGCCCTCCCGGTAGCAGGTGCTGCAAAGCAGACGAACAGTTGGTTTGTTTTCCTCCATTCGGCTGTTCTCTGCATGTAAGTGCGTAAAGCCCTCACGAGGCAGAGAGCCTTCAGCCTTTCCTGTTCCTTAGTAAGGACAGGAGCAGGTGGGAAGGAGGAGAGATCAAAGTCTAGACTCCTATGTTTCAAAGTCAAGACCTTGGGAATGTATGCGGGATTAGGCCTTAGTGTGACCTTTGACCCGTCAGGGGCGAATCTGGTACACATTGAATGTACAGACAATGCATGGAGGTCACCCACGCGTTTTACCGAGCAAAGTGCCAAGAGTAGAGCAGTTTTATAAGATAATAAATCTATCTTAACCCTTGTGTTGTCCTGTGGGTCAAAAGTGACCCGCTACCATGTTTAGCTATAGAAAAAATACCTTAAACTATATTTTTCCAACTTGAAATTTTATGACTTTTCCTAAAGTGACCCCATCATTACAAAAAGTGATACTTTGTTTTTGTCTAGGTTTCCATGTGGGCTGTACACCACTAGGGTCCAAAGATCGTCCTATGGGTCATTTTTGACCCGTGAATTATAAAGGCATTTAAACACCAGAAAAAAGTTCAAAGGCCACACACAAACTCTCTCTAACACACACACACACACACACACACACACACACACACACACACACACACACACACACACACACACACACACATCAAAGACACTAGAACTTGCATTTGACCTGCACCTGCACTCTTGATCTGCAGCTAACCCCTCACATCACACAAGCTGCCAAGCAAAACAAAAAAACAAACTAAGAAATAGCCATTGTGGAAGCTGTTCAGAGAGCTGAATCTTGTCCTGATCCACCTGAGGCTGCAGCTGGGTCAGTCAAAAGAAAAAGGTGCCAGTTCTGCCCCTGGAAGAAGGACTGCAAGACAAAAGCTGTGTGCTGCACATGTGAGAAACACATCTGCAAAGCCCATTCTCACGTTCACACATACTGTCCTACATGTGATAAATATAGTAGAAGTTGAAAATTGTTCACAAAATCAAGCAACATTTTGTTTTTTTGTTGTGTTATGAGAGAAGTATTTTTATAATTCACTTCCTAAAAAATATTTAATTTAAAGTTCAATAAAGCTGCTTTATTTTGGGTCTTTGGTAGTGCGGGTCATTTTTGACCCGTAGGACAAGGGGAGTAAACAGAATGTTAAGATCGCACAAGGGTTAACCTCGCTCAGTAGCTCGAATGGGGGGTCACAGAGAGCCCCCAGGACCAGGCCAAGATCCCAACCAGGGGTCAGGGTCCTGCTGGATGGTTTAGTCCGAAGTACACCCTTCATAAATCGTATTATGATTGGATGTGTCCTGTGTCCCCAGCCTTCATGACAGGCTGAAATAGCTGATAGGAAAACTTAATTTGTTGAAAAACAACAACCTTTATCCAGTAAGTCCTGAAGGAAAGTCAGGAGCTGAGCCAAGTCGCATGCATAAGAAATAATATTTATTTCTGAGCACCAGGCTTCAAAAATACGCCACTTTTGGGCGTATAGAGATTGTGTTGATCCAGCACGAGCATTTTGTATGGTTATTACCATATTTTCCGGCAGGCCTGATGCCATCAACCTGTTCTTTTCAGCCAACAAGCTAAGACTTTTGGCAGTTCCTGGCCTAAGTGCCTGTACTACCCTTTCTGGTGACACAGAGGCTGTTAACCCCTGGGGGTCAACCAGGTTGGGAAGAAGGCCTCCTTGCCAATGTGCCCCCAAGTTAACCTACTCAGGGGGAATTGAGGGCAGATGTAACCTGTCATCATTATTAGACAGGATTAGAGCAGAAAGTCTATTTTCCTCCTCCAAGTTTGGAGTCCTGGGGCTATGAGACTGCAAGTTATGTAAGTGAGCAGATCTCCTGACTCCAATCCGTTTTCTGGGGTGGTCCAGTTTACTGGTCATGGGCTTTAATGGAGCATTGGTACCAGGTAAACC
This sequence comes from Garcialebias charrua, assembly GCA_038048925.1. Lineage (NCBI taxonomy): Eukaryota > Metazoa > Chordata > Actinopteri > Cyprinodontiformes > Rivulidae > Garcialebias > Garcialebias charrua. The sequence continues at coordinate 6,910 of JBBPBX010060745.1, forward strand.
GACCGAGGTCTGTGTTTCACCCGTTGGGAGAATTATTTTTGAAAGCAGATCTGGATCAGCACAGAACGGGAGGTCACGTGCTATCTGACTACTGCTTGGACATTGTGTGTCCCTCGTTAATAACAAAGGAGCGGCTGTAACGTGAGAACGTGGAGGTGTTCCTTTTGGTTTGGCAGACCAGATTATTTGGTGATAAAGAGCCTAGTCCCCCTTGAAAAACAGGAAGAGAGATCTGATTAATCTCTGACTTGTTTTCATCCACAGCAGGCTGAACACAGTCGCTACTGTGAAGGTGTGAAGTTTGTGGCTGCCTGAGGGCGTCTGATGTACTCTGTCAGCTTGACTCCCTGAGGTGCGGACATGCCACGTGTTCGTCTGGTTAGTGTATTGGCTGCCCCATCGTTCACAATGGAGCAAGGGCTTGAGCACGTGACCCTCCTCACCTGTCTCCCTGAGAGGTGTGGGGGGGTTCGCAGACGCCTCTGTGTCTGCTTACTACAGATGAATCAGAGGGACTCTGCTAGGGTTTATTGATTAGGCTAATACCCTATGGGCCGTGAGGGAGGGGGAAAAAGGCCCCCTCCCTTTATGACGGCTTGCAGGCCAGAGGGACCTGTTTTGCTGAAGATATGTGTGTGTTGTTGGGAGTTTTTTTTGTTTGTTTTTTTGAGAGTCAATAAAACAGAGGAGCTGTTTCATGAATTTTTTTATGTGCAATGACATACATGATTCTATGTCACTCACAGCAGAGAAAGCATGATTTGTACATGCTGTAAATATACCACCGTAGGGTGTGTTCCAACTATAGGGGGATCACACTCTTAAGCCTCCCTGGTAAGGTCTATTCAGGGGTTCTGGAGAGGAGGGTCCGTCGGATAGTCGAACCTCAGATTCAGGAGGAGCAGTGTGGTTTTCGTCCTGGTCGTGGAACACTAGACCAGCTCTACACCCTCAACAGGGTCCTGGAGGGTACGTGGGAGTTTGCCCAACCAGTTTACATGTGCTTTGTGGACTTGGAAAAGGCATTCGACCGCGTCCCTCGGGGGGTTCTGTGGGGGGTACTCCGGGAGTATGGGGTACCAGGCCCTTTGATATGGGCTGTTAGGTCCCTGTACGACCGGTGTCAGAGCTTGGTCCGTATCGCTGGCAGTAAGTCGGGCTCGTTTCCGGTGAGAGTTGGACTCCGCCAAGGTTGCCCTTTGTCACCGATTCTGTTCATAACTTTTATGGACAGAATTTCTAGGCGCAGCCAAGGTGTTGAGAGGATCCGTTTTGGTGGCCTTAGAATCTCTTCTCTGTTTTTTGCAGATGATATGGTCCTATTGGCTTCATCAGTTCGTGATCTACAGCTTTCGCTGGAGCGGTTTGCAGCTGAATGTGATGCGGCCGGGATGAGGATCAGTTCCTCCAAATCCGAGGCCATGGTCTTGAGCCGGAAAAGGGTAGCATGCCTTCTCCAGGTCGGGGAGGAGGTCCTGCCCCAAGTGGAGGAGTTTAAGTATCTCGGGGTCTTGTTCACGAATGAGGGAAAACTGGAGCATGAGATCGATAGGCGGATAGGTGCAGCGTCCGCAGTGAAGCGGGCGCTGTACCGGTCTGTCATGGTGAAGAGAGAGCTGAGTCAAAAGGCAAAGCTCTCAATTTACCGATCGATCTACGTTCCTACCCTCATCTATGGTCATGAGCTTGGGTTATGACCGAAAGAACGAGATCTCGGATACAAGCGGCTGAAATGAGTTTTCTCCGCAGGGTGTCTGGACTCTCCCTTAGAGATAGAGTGAGAAGCTCAGTCATCCGGGAGGGACTCGGAGTAGAGCCGCTGCTTCTCCACATCGAGAGGAGCCAGTTGAGGTGGCTCGGGCATCTGGTTAGGATGCCTCCTGGACGCCTCCCTGGTGAGGTGTTCCGGGCATGTCCCACCGGGAGGAGACCCAGAGGAAGACCCAGGACACGCTGGAGAGACTATGTTTCTCGGCTGGCCTGGGAACACCTTGGGATTCCCCCAGAGGAGCTGCTCCAAGTGGTTGGGGAGAGGGAAGTCTGGGCCTCCCTACTTAGGCTGCTACCCCCGCGACCCGACCCCGGATAAGCGGAAGAAAAATGGATGGATGGATGGATAGATGGTAAATATACCAGCTTTTTGTACTGTGTTGCAAGTGAAGTCTGGACATGAAGGGATCATTCCCAGTACCAAGTGGGCGGGTGATTGTGTAACGTGGAAATGTGGACCTGGTTCATCAGGCACGTTTTTGTCTGTTGTCCCGATTCGCAGAGTAGGCCCTGTGTTTGGTCGCCTGGCGGGGAACAAACCAGGCTGGCCCGGCGGGGGTCTCTGCCGGGGCTCTTCCTCGTATGCTAGCCACTTCTGCGGTGGGAATACTTTTCCGAGTGGTGCCGAGACTGCGCAGGTCTGCTTCCAGCAGACTCCCTTGGGGGGGCGAAGTTTCTCGGGGGGATGCCCAGCCGGAGAGCTTCTGCCTGTCTGCGTCTTTGGTCCAGCTTGGTCTGAATTCGCTCCAAAGCTTTACCAAACAATCCCGTCGGCTATATCGAGTGGTGGAGAAAAGGCACCTTTTGTCCCTCCGGGAGATCCGTTAAAGTCATCCAGAGGTGGCGGATCGCAATGACCACTTCCGCCATTCCCCTACCCTGTGCAACAGCAGCTGTCCCCATCATACGGAGCACAAAGTCTGTTGCTCTGCGGGCTTCGTCCAGCAAGTCGGCGGCCGCCTGCTTGTCCGTTGTTTGGAGCTGTTGCAGTTTTTCGGCCAGGTAAGCCTGCATTAATGCGGACGCGTTCATGCCGCGTGCCACGAGTCCCTGAGCCCTGTAGCACTTCTCGAGTAGAGACGCTGAAGCTCGACAAGCCTTGCTGGGAAGAGTTGGTTTTGTTCCTGATGATTTAGGAGCCAGGTGAGACGCTAGTGTGTCCTCAATCTGAGGCATCTTAGCTATTCCCACTTCATCCATCCCGTCTACGTCGAGGAACTGTGAGAGGGGAAGGAGCATAGGGGCTCTTGGTTGAGTCCAGGTGCGAGTTAGTTCTGTGAGGAAGTCTGGGAACATGGGCATCCTTTGCCTCGTGGCGGCCTGCTGCTTCAAGTAAAAATAGTTTCCTGCCAGCCTCGTGACCTGTTGGCGAGGCGGAGGTTCAGGCCATGGGATGTGTAGCGCGTCCGTTGCTCTGTGGCACAAGTCGAACAGAGCAGGGATGGAAAAGTCAGTTTCTTGGAGCACAGGTACAGGGGTCTGGGAGAGATCTTCCCCCTGATCCTCCAGTTCCACGTCTGCCTCCTCCATTGAAAATTTGCCCGAGGCTGAAATCAAGATCTCGTCCTCGTTCATCATGCCACGGGTGTCAAACTCGACTGTTAGGTCCACCATAGGAGCCAGCACGTCAGGGCTGTCGCCCCATTCGACTCGTGTGCTGTCATGTAGAGCCATGTTCTCTACCTCCGGCGTGGGAGTGAGGGACTCCGTGGTGTCCGCGTCCACTGGTGTCGCTGAAGCGCCCATGGCTTTGGCGACAAGGTCAACCCGATGCCGCAGCACCGCATCCATCATGAGGCTGCAATGTGGGCAAAAGTCGTGCGTTTCCAGTGCTGTTTTTGCATGAAGCATTCCCAGGCAGACTGGACAGGCCTTGTGGGTGATCGTTGCTGCGAGGGAGAAACCGCATCTACTAGGACAGGCGCACGAAGTTGGGCTTGCCGACCCGTTGGTTTTCCTTTGAAGTCTTGCCTTTCGCTTTCCTTTCTCCGGAGGCATGTCCGAGATGAGGTAGGCAAGTCCTTCCAGAATCATTTTTTCTTGAAATGTCTCCTCCGTCGTATCACTTTCCTTGGCTAGCTCGCTAGGAGTTAGCGAAATAGCTTTTTTTTGTGTGGTGTAGTTAGCGCCATCGAGCGAAGCAATCTGTAGAGAGGAGAAGAAAATACTTTGGGGTTAAGAGAAAAGTGCCGGACTAGCTTTCGCTAGTCCAGCAGTACGCAGGAATAATTCTCTGTGCGCTCTGTGCAGGGACCAAGCTCACCTCAAGTTGAGCGATGAAGCACCAGAGAAGTCCTGTGAAGAGGTAGTTCAGGTTTAGCAAGGTGAAGGGCAAAAAGAGAAAGATGGAGGGGCGCAAGCCGCTTAAGTACGCAGAGGGTGGGGCCTCTGGCGCGGCGGTGACGCCCCTAGCCGTAAAGGCGTGAGTATATTCCTTCAGGTAATCGCGCGGGGTGCAATTCCCATAGCAAGTATGTTGCACCGAGAGACCAGACTGAAAAGGAACAGAGTTTCTCACTTCTCATGCTCCTAACCCACGCCCCTACCTGTCCTAGCTCCAGCGGCCACGCACGTTCTCGTTCAAAGGATTGCAAAGCGATGCAGAACTGTTTTGTATGTGACACAAATGTATTAAATTCCCCTTCTTCATCCCTGATCTGGACTTTTCTTTTGTTTTTTTGCCAAAAGTCAAGTGATTGCTATCTCCTCCGCTGAGTCCATGAATGAATTGAGGAAATGAATGAATTTTTCACGAGCGAATTAAACTCGGGTTCAACATGGCTGCACGAGGCTCTGCAGATTTCATGGTGATCTGGTGCGCTGGACCAGCGCTCCATGTTTTTATTTTATTTTTTAGAACGTTTTATTAACATATAAACACAGAAATTCACAGCGGCTGCGACAGGACATGAAGTGGAGGCGGAGTTAAGGAAGCTGAGCTGAATTTCACTGAGAGCGAGGGGGAGCAGAGCCATATATGGCTCTGAGGGGGAGGGACCAGAAACGTGTCTCTGTTCAAAAATGTTCTAAGTTCAGAGTCAGAGTCAGAGTCAGAGAGTCTTTATTGTCATTTGCACCGCATGTGGTACATGTGATGAAAACGAGATTATGTACACGGGGTCCCAGTTACATCCAACAACAAATGCAAGAGAAAAACAGTAATAACATCTAGAATTAACTAAGAAAAACATCAACTAGTAATACACTAAGCTTAATATAGTGGGAATAAACAGCAGCACGAACATGAGTTTGTATGAGCAGATGGTCACAGATGAACACAGATGAACACAGCAACAAGAAAACAGATCAGCATCAGCACAATGTGATATTTTGCAGTGTTTATTTTTTATTTTATTTTTATTTATTCATGAGTCTAACAGCCTCAGGGTAGAAGCTGTTCCTCAGTCTAGTGGTTCTACATTTGATGCTCCTCAACCTCCGTCCTGAGGGGAGTGGGGCAAAGAGTGAGTGTGCTGGGTGAGTGAGGTCTTTCATGATGCAGGTGGCTCTTTTCCTGCATCTGGAGGTGTAAATGTCTGTGATGGTGGGGAGACTGACTCCAACAGACTTCTGTGCAGCCTTCACCACTCTCTGTAGAGCTTTCCTCTCTGCAACTGTGCAGCCTCCATGCCACACGTTGATGCTGGAGCACAGGACGCTCTCCACTGCACACCTGTAGAACGAGGTGAGAACTGGGCTGCTCAGACCAGCACGTCTCAGCCGTCTGAGGAAGTAGAGTCTCTGATGACCTTTCTTGATCAGGCTGGTGGTGTTGTTGCTCCAGCTGAGGTTATCATTCAAGTGTACACCCAAGTATTTGTAGCTGGAGACCACTTCCACTGCAGATCCACCTATTTTCAGTGGGGCGTGGGTGTGTTTGTTCCTTCTGAAGTCCACAATCATCTCCTTTGTCTTCTTCACATTCATGTGAAGATTATTCTCTTTGCACCAGCTCTCCAGGTGTTCCACCTCCTGTCTGTAGCTGGACTCATCATTGTTTGTGATGCATCCCACCACCGCTGTATCATCTGCAAACTTAACAATATGACAGCCTGGAAGTGTGGCTGTACAATCATATGTGAGCAGAGTGAACAGAAGGGGGCTCAGCACACATCCCTGAGGAGAGCCAGTGCTGAGGGTTATGGTGGAGGAGGAGAAGTTGTGGATCTTCACGGACTGTGGTCTGTTTGTTAAGAAGTACCCAGTTACAAATAGAGGGGCTTAGTCCAAGTGTAGATAGTTTGTCTATCAGAGTTTGAGGGATCATGGTGTTGAAGGCAGATGTGAAGTCCACAAAGAGCAGACGCACGTATGAGTCCTTCTCAGGGGCGCAACTACATATTTTTGAGGTGGATGCGAAAACATCAACGGCGCCCCCCCCCCACCACCACCACGCCCCGCGCGTGCCTTTTACCTGCCGCCTCATGCAGCTTTCCTCCCTTAGTCATGCACTTAGAAAATACAGTAGCAATATTACAGATTTTTTTACGTTACATATTATATCAGGTGATAATTTCAATGATAAACAAATAAGAAGTTTAATAAAGTACAACTATATATATCAGTAGTGGTAATCAGTGCTCAACATTTTATGTAGTGAAAATATGAAATCTTAACAGCCTGGAGTCCATGTCAGTGTTTTAACATTTATGACATTTAAACTGTTACTTTCTGTGAAAGAAGACAATGAAAGATGGTCATCAGAAATTCAAACCATCATGGTATACAGTATAGGTTTTTGTTGCCTCCCTAATGTAATTATTCCTACCTGATGTCATCACTTGTCTCCTCTATCACTGACCTCGTGTCTGTCTCCTTCACCCTTTGTCTGTGGCATTCTGCACTGTCATATGGTCAAAAAAGCATTATATATTAGTTGTAAAAATTACAGATCTTAATACAGTTTTAAAAAATAATGTTTACATGTTATTGCTTGGGATTAAGTAGCTGTTCCCTCACTTCCACCTGCATTAGACCAACCTGTTGCCTTCCCCAGTCTGTCCTGATTCCTCTGTCATCTTCTCTTCCTTCTCTCCATCCTCACAGCTGAATGACATTAATTTTGTGTTAAGTAGGTTTAAAAATACAGCAGTCAAACCACAATAGAAATGAAACTTTAATTTAAATGATCTCCTTTTGGATAACAGTTACTGACTGGACATTTCATCTGATCTGACTTACCAGATACATCACAACACACACACCACTGGAGTGATATTAAATAAGACATTTAAACTCAAGTGTCCCTCTGCCAAAAAGGTTAGTAACATGGGTCACCAACCTTTTTGAGTCTCTGGGCTATAGTGACACTGATGACTAATTTATCTGATACACACATAAACTTGTACAACTCATCTTTAATTAAAGAATCAATAATAATAAATGTACATATGAGTGAATAAATTGCAACACTGGAGCATTGGAACATAGCTGTGAACTGCTGCTACATCAGTTTAGCTTTCCTGTGTTAATATTTCCTGTTTTATTTAGGTTATTCTTACACTTTGTGTGTGGATGTGTGGGACATGTATCAAATATTCATAAAAATATTAAACAAATCATGTCTTTAGGGGAGGCTACATTTATTTAACAGCCAAATATGGGATGATTCCTATTAGGCTAGCTTTAGCTAACCTGAATATTTTACAACCCTCCTGTCCTGCTAATACACTGACAGTACTTGCCTTATATCTTTTAACCACATTGAAAGGCTTTTTTTTTCATCCTTCCAACAACTTCCTTTTCCTGTTTTGCACCCTGGATAGTTTTTTTTTTTCTGCCGCTCCAAAGTGAAGTGCACGAGTGAAAAAATAAAAAAATAACGCGCCTGTTAGGGGCGCGTGTTCACAACACCTGTGTGTGAGGGGAGAGCAGAGAGATAGGAGGAGGGAGGTGAGGGAGGGGGGGGGGGCGCCTAAGCAGTGCTGTTTCCCTGTTATTGATCATTTCATGCAGTTAAAGAAGATGCCTGCTAGAAAAACATTTTTTCTAGAGACGGTTTTGGCGCCCCCTGTAGGGCAGCGCCCGTATGCCTTGCATAACCTGCATAGTGGCGATTTGCGACCCTGCTTATGTTTATCACTGTATGTTTATGTTTATGTTTGACTTTTAATTGAATGAACACAGCACTACAGGTTGGGTTGTCTTGTTCTTTCCCCCCCTTTTTTTTGGTTTAGATTTTGTGATTTTATTGAGATTGTTTCTTCACAGCACTGTATTAGGAGTGGTCACAGAGCCACTGTTCAACTTGAAGCAAATAAAATGTTGAAAAAAATATGCCCCCTTGAAAAAATAGAATGCCCCCCCTTTGAATCGTTTCTGCAGCCGGGTCTGCCACCGAGCAACCACAGCCCTCTGTGTGGGGCAGAGAGCTTCTATCTAGGGCGCTCAGGGGAGCAAATGGTGGAGGTTAAAGACCTTGCACAAGGGCCCAGAGTGGGGCAAATGAGGGTGGAGGCAAGTTGTAGGTGTTTCACCTATCCCTCCCAAGATTTTGATGTTGTTGATACCAGGAGTTGAACCAGCGATCTTCTTCACAGGCTCACCTTCTCTAACATTTGTGCCACCACTCCAACATTTATTTTTAAGGAAGATATTTTTCAAAAGCTTTTTATTCTTGCACAAACACAAAGAGTGAACACGCATCAAGTGATAAACGTAACTCATTAACAAAGAACTAAGTTGTTCATATTTACATAATTTTCTTTGAAAGGACAGTGAGTTTTTTTGTTTGTTTGTTTGTTTGTTTTTTTGCTGGGAAAGCAGGTATACCATACCATACCATTTTATTTATAGAGCACTTAAAACAGCGACAAGGCCAACCAAAGTGCTGTACAAACAAACAACAGGCAACACATGGGCAACATACAAAATGAAGTTAAAAATGGAATATAAACATAAAATTGTCACAGATAATAAATATAACGAACAACATACCTCAGCCACACATCAACTATCCTGCAGCTTCAGACTAAGTGATAATTAGAAAAATTAACTAAGAAAAATTTTTCTTCTTCTGCTTTCCTTCATTTTATGTTTTTATTTTTATTTTTATGTGTTTGTGTTTTTTTAAATGGAAATGAAAAATGAAATGAATAAAAAATATTCAAGTTTTCTGTGATGCAGACAACACAAGGATCTGAAGTCTGGGTCTCCAGTCCAAGGACACCACGCCTACTTACCATTCTGGACTGCAGTCATGCCGCTCCTCTGTTCTGTGCATCCTTACACACAACTCTAGAGCCTTTGTGTCAGTGCTGTTCAAAAAATAATTTTGTGTAGGATGAAGGAACAAAAATGACAAGTATCACTCTTTAAAAGCTACATTGGTTTAATTCAAACTATCAAATCAAACAAGTTTTTCTTCCACATTAAATATGTAATGTTGTCTTTGCTATTAATGTGCTCAGCAAAATATGATAAAAACACTAAATTGTTCATGATTTTGATCCAAAATAATTATTAAATTATAAAAACATTTTTATTTGTTTTTAATCACTCCATCTAAAAAAAACATAATTAATGAATCATTCTATATATGTTTTATTTTTATTTTTTTTATAAAAAACACTGATAATAAAAAAACAAAATGTTATTTTTACACTTTACAAAAGTGACTGATAAGAATGATTTTGCTTGTCAAAATACATTAAATATTAGTAAATATTGGGCAGCACAGTGGCACAGTAGAGTTGTTGCCTCTCAGTGAAGAGGTTGACAAATCAAATCCCAACAAGGGGGCTCTTCTGGGTGGTGCTTGCATGCTCTCTTCATGCATGCATGGATTTTCTCCGGGTACAGTAGTCCCTCATTACTTTGCAGTTTGACTTTCGCAGACTCGCTCTTTCGCAGTTTTTCAAAGTAAGAGTGGACATGACTCTCAATTGACTGATTGATAGATAGCACCTGCTAAATCATTAGGTGCAGGGCGAAGCTCTGCAGCCTGTCATGATCTCCGCTCTCTGCCACTTGTGGTTTTCTGCCACGCCCACATTTCTCCTCCATGCTACATTGGCTTTGTGAAGGGTTAACCCTTTGCTGTCTGGATGCACCGAAATACTTTTGCCTTCCAACTTAAAATTCAGAGAATGTCACATCGTAAAATCGTCATAATCACAAAATAAATAAATAAATAAACGATAAAAGTTATTTTAGAACTTCTATGTTCCGTTGTTACCGTGTAATTGATCGAGAAGTACATTTCTGCATCGTGCTGCATCTACTGCAGAGAAATGGGCTGGCAGAGAGCACTGGAAAGTGACAGAGAGCAGAGATCATGACTTTCTGTGCTCTTTTAGAAAGTTTAGAGACATTGGCTAGAATATTGCAAGAGTGTGGGAAGGGTTTCAAACGCCTTTATATATACTGTATACAAGTAGTCCTCAACTTACGGCGGCCTCGACTTAAGACGTTTCACGGTTACGAACGCCCTCCCATTGAAAAGCATTGTTCAAGTTACACGGTTTATGCACCTTTACACCAGAAAATACGGTACCGAACCGAAACTCACCGGAGGACAGCGGAAATTTACAGGAGGTTTACAGGAGGGGGGGTGGGGAGAGTAGGGAGAGTAGTGTGATGTGCTTGGGCAGAACTCCTCAGTGGAGGCAAGGAAACTGATTGAGGACAGGTGTGTTCAATCACTTGAGGAGCAGCACACTAGATAAAGGTTGCTCAAACAAATTGGAGCGAGAGTCCTTTGTGCTTTGGTTGTGGCAGCACCCTTTTGGAGGGAGGGTGTCGTTCGCAGTCATTTAGGGCTGCCGGCGATGAAGACAGCAAGATAGGTGGTTAGTTGTTCCTGTGTCAGGAGGGGAGGCTGGGTGCCTCCTTTAGACAGCTAGGCCGGGCTTTAGTAGGGTGCAGCCACCTCCTTGGACTCCTGCTTCTGTTCCTGAGAGCTGCTGTCCAGTCACCAACTTGGACTCCTGCTTCTGTTCCTGAGAGCTGCTGTCCTGCCACCTGCTCTGATCCAGGAGGTCGATCGTCGTCCAGCTAAGTCAATCCCTGGGGTGTTGGACGACCTGACAAGCTTAGACCCTGGGGAGGGGTCTCGTCGCTGAGTGAGCTAAGTGGACAAAGCTGACTCATCTAACCTTTAGTATAGGCCTTCATTTTTAGCTTGGGGTGGGGATATTTTTAGGAGTAGCTTAACAGGGCTCAATACTTGGTCCAAAATTGTTTAATTTATACGTGAATGATTTAGTGATGGTGTCCAGAAGTCTAAAATGTATACTTTTTGCTGACGATACTACCTTTTTTTATTCTGGTAATGATTTAAATGAAATGTCTGAATGTTTAAATATGGAATTTGTTAACTTACAAAACTGGTTCAAATTAAACAAACTATCATTAAACTTAGATAAAACTAAATACATGTTATTTAGTAAAAAAACAAACACTACGGGTTTCTCTCTAAAAATTGATGATTTTGAAATAACCAGAGTAAGTGAAATGAAATTCTTGGGAGTGGTGATAGATGACAAGCTCACTTGGAAACAGCATATTAACTCGGTTAAAACTAAAATATCTAGATCCACAGGTGTCTTGTATAAAGTTAGGGATTTATTGAATGAAAGAGCATTATACTTGCTTTATAATGCCATAGTTGTTCCACACTTGATATACTGTATAGAGGTTTGGGGAAAGGCGTGCAAAACCTTGACGAACCCTATATTTATTTTACAAAAAAGAGCAGTGCGAACTATTGCGGGAAAACCCTACTGCCATCCTTCGAATATATTGTTTAAACAACTTAGGTTGCTTAAGTTTTATGATTTGGTAAATTATAACATTTTGTTGGTAATGTATAGAGCTCATAAAAACTCATTGCCTCTAAATGTTCAAGTGCATTTTGTAAAAAGAATGAGCTGTTACAACCTGAAAGGAATGGAGATTTTTGCAAAGCCAAAATACAGAACTAGTTTGAAAGGACGGTGTGTTTCAATACAAGGTGTTGACTTGTGGAATAGTTTAGAAAATGTAATTAAATTTACAACATCCATTATAGTCTTTAAAAAAATTATCAAAGCAAATATGTTAATTAAATACTAAATACTCAAATCGCCAAATTGCAAATGTGTATTCAAATTCTGTAAATAGTTTACATTTTGTATCACTGTTGAGTGCCTTGGAAATTTGTATATTTGATTGAGTTATTTTATTGATCTCGCTTTTTTTTTGTTGTTGTTATCATTATAGAAAAAAGGGGCAGGTATAATAAGATTTTTTTCTTCTCCCTGTCTCCTTTCATTTTACGTTTTTCTTGTCTTCTTTCATTGTATTGTTACAATGTAAAAAATGTTTTTCTTTACAAATTGTAAAATGAATAAATAAATAAATAAAAATAAAATAAAAAAATAAAAAAATAAAGACTATTTGTATAATCTTCTGGTGTGTGGTGATTGTTTGATGGTTCTGACATTTTAGGCAAGATCCTCTGCCTGTGTGACCCACAAATTTATTACACTGGTGTCAGAAGTGGGATTACACAATTTTAGAATGTCGGAACCTGAAAATAATTCACCTTCTCCATCAGAGCCAAGCACTAGTCAGTCTTTAGCAGTAACACCTAGACCTGTTTTCATGCCAGAAAGTTTTTCAGGAGCAGGGCGTGAATGGTCAGATTGGGCTGAGCAATTTGAGATGGCAGCAGATGTTAATAATTGGGATAATTCACTCAGATTAAAGTTCATGAGCCTTCTATTTTGTGGTAGAGCTCGTGAAGTCTACAGTGGGTTGTCTGAAACAGCTAAAGCAAATTACACCCTGTTAAAAGCAGAGATGGGTAGATGTTTAAATCCATGTGATAGTGATGACTGGAATAGAGCTAATTTTTCTGCTAGAAGGAGATTGCATAATGAGAGTGTTAGAGAGTTTGGGCTCTCCCTTCGGCGGTTGGTAGTTAAAGCCTATTCTTCAGCAGATTCCAACACCCAAGATTTATTGGCTAAAGATCATTTCATTGCACATGTGGGAACTGGGGATTTGCGTGTTAGTTTACGCAGTGCTAAGCCCATTTCATTAGATGCTGCCATTGATCTAGCCGCAGAACTGGAACTGATTAAAAGCTTGGAAAATACCTCGTTGTCTGATGCTAAAGTACGAGGTGTAGCTGAGAAGAGTAGTGAAGATTGTATGGGTTCCCTACTTGGGATTGTAGAAGGATTGAGGCAAGAAGTGAAATCTCTTCAGAATACAGTCCAGACCTTAATAACTCCAGCCGTAAATAGTTATCCTGGGAAAGTGAATATTCCTGCAGTAAAACGCAATGACCAAAATGTTGGTTGCTGGGAGTGTGGCTGTGATCGTCACATTCGTCGTAACTGTCCATACATTCAGGGAAACTAGAAGGGGCGCGCATAGAAGGCCCAATGCCCGCCCCTTCTTCTGAGTCTACTGCGGCCTCTGACTGTTCAAGGGGAGGTTCTGGTTATCTAAAAGCAAAAATAGGTGGGTTTGACTGTTGTGTGTTGATAGATACTGGAGCTTCCCGCTCTGTTATCCCAAAATGTTTGTGGCTCTCATTTACTAAGGGCGGAGGGGATCTGACTCCTTATGGGGGTAATGCTACAGCTGCTAATGGTGGGGAAATGCATATTGTGGGGTGCTGGCAGACTGTGTGTCAGTTGGATTCCCTTGCTCTTGTTGTAGAGTTTTTGGTGTCTGATGTTCGTTCAGAAGATGTATTGCTTGGCTATGACTTTCTCTCAAAATATGGTGCTGTGCTTGATTTGGGTAAACAAACTTGTCAAATTTTGGGCAAATCATTTTCCCTTGTTGATTCTAGTTTGTTATTAGATCCACAAACTGTAGTGGTTTCCGCAGATACCACTGTGCCCCCACGAAGCGAGGCTATTATTTGGGGACAAGTGCAGAGCAGGTGGGATGATGTGGAAGGAATGTTGGAACCATCAACTTCTCTTTCTAAACATTGTGATCTCCTTTACTCCTCTCTCAAACCATCGTTCCTCTCTATCAAGGATGTGAACATCTTCATCCCTGAAAGAGTGACCGCTGGCCTGGAGATGAGTGTAGACTGCAGAGTCCTGACCTGATGATGTTGATCTTCTGTGCTGGGCCATCCTTTTGGCCAGTGGCTGTTTAGTTTCCCCGATATAAGACTGATCACAGCCCTCCTGACACTGAACAGCATACACAATGTTACTCTGTTTTTGCCGGGGGACTGGATCTTTGGGATGAACCAGTTTTTGCCGTAATGTATTTTGAGGTTTAAAAGCCACTGGGACGTTGTGTTTAGAAAATAAACGTCTCAATGTCTCTGAAGATCAACATCATCAGGTCAGGACTCTGCAGTCTACACTCATCTCCAGGCCAGCGGTCACTCTTTCAGGGATGAAGATGTTCACATCCTTGATAGAGAGGAACGATGGTTTGAGAGAGGAGTAAAGGAGGCCATCTTTGTGAAAAGAAACCGCCCATCATTAAACAGGGGTGGAGGCCTCCGGGTTCAACTGTCCCCCTCCTACAATGCTGTGATTGCTGGTATCACTCAGCCCTCTGTGAATAGCAAACAACCATCAGGGTGCTAACGATCCATTGTTAGGCTGATGGTCCTCCTTGATCATGTGAGCAGCTGGTTTCAGGCTGTCATCAGCCAACTGGTTGTGTAACACTGTGAGAGGGTGCTATTTATAAGACTG
>JBBPBX010060746.1:10594-21341 GCA_038048925.1 Garcialebias charrua
CACATGACGATCCTTAGAAACTTTATATAAACCAGCTGTACAACACACACACACACACACACACAATTAAACTGAAGCTCGTGTGCAGTTTAAGGACCGCCGGTTCTTTCTGTTCTGTTAAAAAAGAAACCTCTGCTAGTTGAATTCTTGCGCCACAGACAGCTGTGCACGTCTGTCCTGCGTGGTCATTTCTGGTCACCATGACAACCCCTCCAATCATTGGAGAGGGGAGGGGGGTGTCTGTGAGGAAGCAGCTTATTTACAGAAGTGAGATTTTTAATCCAGATGTGGGGATTATTGTCCTGTTTGATGTCTCAGAGAGTTATGATTATGAAGCTGTTGCAATTTTATTAAAAAACACAAAAACTGTTCAAAAGCAGATTGAATATGAAACAGAAGTTTGGTTCTGCAAACATCTGGATCACAAACTTTGAAAACCTCATTATGTAGGTAATAGAAGTATTGATTAAATCGACTTTATTAAGGCGTTTTTCGTGCACTAACCTCTGTTTTGGAGCGCGGCGCTCCCGGAAACATATTTAATTCAATTTAAAACGCAGCGCTGTGCAAAACATTTAGCTTCCAAGCAGCCAGGTTTATGTCATCACTTAAAGGGATCTAGTTCTCCAAACGTTTCTGAATGTCTTCGGCTGGTATTTTACTCATTTTCAGCAGTTCCTGACTTTTTACGGCCTGTCTCTGAAAGCAGAGAAGTCTTCCTGCCCACTTGTGTTATTTGGTTTTGTCATTATCAAAATAGTCCATAACGACTGGATTTCAGTGAAACTTTCAGTAAGTAACCATTTAATGTGCTTCTACAACTAAATAACTTTTAAACTGTTTATTAAGCCGCTTAATTCTGATCTATGAATCATTCACATATTAAAAAAGGTTGTAAAAGTCAAGAAATGAACAATAGTTGTGACAATGTGCAACAAACAACTTAGCAAATGAACAAAAACAGGACTTATAGGCTCCTTGTTAGCAGCATTTTATCACAAAAACACTATTTTTTTAAAGAAATTTATGAAAAATACAAAAAATAATAATTGTTGACAGATATAAAAATGTATTTTAGCACCAACAAGGTGACTTTCCAACGAGCTGTCTGCTGGAAATCTGTAATAAGATGATAATCAACTGGAGAAGGATGCATCTCTCAGCTCTTTACTGGATTTTTATTGTTTCTTAATAACAAAACTTTAATTCAATGTTTCTCTGGTCATCAGTTATAGTCGTACATTTCTAATGACGTCCTCCTCTTGTGCACATTTGTCGTTTTCCGAGCAATAATTGCACAACTTTGAAAAGACTTTCAGAAACCCTGGAGATCTTTTTAGACCACTTCCTTTTTTAATTACAAGAAAGGTTTATTTGCTTGAAAGCAAATCTAATGAAATTAGGAGTGGTTTAAAACTTGTTTAAAATAAATTCAAATCTAATTAGGCTAAAGTTAAACAGTCCAGAGAGGACAATAAACCATTAAGAGGTCAAAACATTTTCCCACAGCTACCCCCAGTTGCTGGTGTCACTCACAGTGCCGGAAAACTGCAACGTTAAACAGGTTTGGATGATTTTTTTACGCAAGAATCATCTCAGACGTCTGCAGTTCCATGAGAAGCCGTTGTTTGTTCTTACTAAAGATAAACATTTGCAACAACGTCGGCTAAAATGTGAACTTAAAAGTGACACATGAAAAATTAGAAATTAACTAGAAAAACCGCATTTCCTGCGAAAATGCACGTGTGAATGCCTTAGCGCCGCTCCGCCCTTCTCGCGGCGATCGCGGGAAGTCGAGCTGGTCCACCCTGAAACACTCTCGTGCCTTTCCCGTACCCTTTCGGCACCCAATGCACGCACCCAATTTGGTCCACATTCCAAAATGGCCGCCTTCCCATTTATCGTACAACGTTGATGCCAGAGGGTTTTCTGTGCGTCTTGGTGAATTGGACAAGCGTACCAAATTTCATGATCCTACGTGAAACTAAGGCCAATGCGGAGGGTAGTTTGAAATTTTCTAGGTGGCGCTCTTGAGCCGTTTCTTTTGAAATTTTGGCCACGCCCCCAAAATATGTAATTGTTCACCAGTCCTGATGAGTCCGCCAATTTTGGTGAGTTTTGGGATATGAAAAAGCCCCCAAAATGCTATTTCATTTTAGCTCCATTCATTTTCAATGGGATAAAAATGGCCGAAAAGGTCGCCTTTCCTTTCATCGCACAACGTTGGTGCCAGAGGGTTTTCTGTGCGCCTTGGTGAATCGGGGAGGTGTACCAAATTTCATGATCCTACGTGAAACTAAGGCCAATGCGGAGGGTAGTTTGAAATATTCTAGGTGGCGCTCTTGAGCCCTTTCTGTTGCAATTTTGGCCACGCCCCCAAAATATGTAATCGTTCACCAGTCCTGACGAGTCTGCCAAATTTGGTGAGTTTTGGGATATGATAAAGCTCCCAAAAGGCCAAACGTATTGTGACGGCGTTACGTCTGATTCGCCACATCGCCACGCCCACATGCTCCACCCAAAACAACCAGTCGTGGAAAGCTTGTTACAGCAACATGTCTTCGGTCACTGGACAGACCGTCACGCTGATTAGGTAACAGGTGTCCGATCGGGATGTTCAATGTACAACTGTACACTTCCTGTTGTGAGGGGGCGTGGCTTAATTATTGTCATGATTTGACCATTCAGTATTGCAGGGGACCGGATGTGGGTCAATCACTGAAGGTTTGATGTATTAGACTGTTTTCGTGTAGGTGCTATTAGTGTTTCGTTTGTGACGGCGTGACGGCTGATTCGCCACATCGCCACGCCCACATGCTCCACCCAAAACGGTCAGTGTTGGAAAGCTTGTTACAGCAACATGTCTTTGGTCACTGGACAGACCGTCCCGCTGATTAGGTAACAGGTGTCCGATCGGGACGTTCAATGTATAACTGTACACTTCCTGTTGTGAGGGGGCGTGGCTTAATTAATGTCATGATTTGACCATTCAGTATTGTAAGGGACCGGTTGTGGGTCAATCACTGAAGGTTTGATGTATTAGACGGTTTTCGTGTAGGTGCTATTAGTGTTTCGTTTTTCATGGCGAGATGCCTAATTTTGAGGCCAGGCCACGCCCCTTCAGCATATATGAAAACGTGAGGTTTTGATCATTTTTTACTCCCCCATGTCTGAGTGATGAGTCTGCCAAATTTGGTGAGATTTAGGATATGATAAAGCCCCCAACATGCCATTTCATTTTAGCTCCATTCATTTTCAATGGGAAAAAAATGGCCGAAAAGGCTAAATAATTCAAAAAGCTAAAGTTGCAGCATTACCAAAAGTCATATGATAAAGCCCCCAACATGCCATTTCATTTTAGCTCCATTCATTTTCAATGGGGAAAAAATGGCCGAAAAGGCTAAATAATTCAAAAAGCTAAAGTTGCAGCATTACCAAAAGTCATAGCCGGATTGTCCTGAACGAGCTGGACATTTTGATATATGAATTGTTGAAATGGCACCAAAACTGTGCGAGTAGTTACATGCCAAAAAACGTACGGAATGAAGATAGTAACATCTATAAATATAAACACAATCTCTATAGTGTGAATGCCTTGTTGGCATTCACACAATTAAAAGCCAGTGGCAGCAAAGAAAAAGTTTACAAGCCAGTGGCGAGGCCAGCTACATGCATGTTGCATGGAGACAGAGACACGGACAAAAAGACAGGAGACAGAACTGGAAGTAGAAAAGAAGACGCTATGAGGTTCTCCTGTATGGAAGCAGGAATGGCTCATATTTCAAATTAAAATGGATTAATAGAAATGCATTTTAATTTGAAATATGGGTCATTCCTGTTTCCTGCTTCCATACTCCTGAGGCGTGACAAGGATGGATAAGATCCGGAATGAGATCATCAGAGGTACAGCACATGTTGGACAACTGGGAGATAAAAGTTAGAGAGGTCACACTGAGATGGTTTGGACATGTCCAGAGGAGGGACAGTAGTTTGGACATGTCCAGAGGAGGGACAGTAGTTTGGACATGTCCAGAGGAGGGACAGTGGGTATATTGGTAGAAGGATGTTAGAAATGCAGCTGCCAGGAAAAAGACACATGGATGTCGTTAGAGAGGACATGGAGGAGGACAGAGGACAAAGTGGAGGACGACTCACTGTGGCGTCCTCTGAAGAGGGAAGAGCCGAAAGAAGAAGTGTTTTATTATTAAATGCACTTGTCCTCCTTCAACCAGCTTCAGCCGTTCCTTTTTGCAGATTTGGATATAATCAGACAACTTAAAAGGTGAGTCGACTCTGCTCCTCACACGAGCAGAGAGGAAGACCGAGGGCGGCCGTGGCGTAGTGGTAAGGGCAGTCGTCTCCCGATCGGAAAGTTGGCGGTTCGACTCCCGGGACCCGCACCATGTGTCGTTGTGTCCTTGGGCAAGACACTTAACCCCGAGTTGCTCCCGGTAGGACTGGAAAGCACCTTGCATGGTAGTCTGCCGCCACCGGCAGGGGCGTAACTTTAGGTCTAACATTGGGGGGGTTGTGATTAACAATAAACACGAAAAAATTGTCCACTATACGCTTCAGTGTTTAATACGCGTCATCTCTTCTTCTTCTTCTTCTTCGATGGTGTTTACTGGCAGTTTACAAACTCAGTGCATTACCGCCATCAACCGGACGGAGATGTAATTCAAGAGTCTACTTTCAACAAAAAATAAATAAATAAATAAATAAATTAATTAATTAATTAAAATAAAATTAAATCCTTTCAGCTAATTTTGTAACTTTCAAATATTTAACAAATGCTTTAGTTATAACCTGTGACTGATTTTTCTTCAATAAAGTAACCATTGTCACCGAACTCCCCATTACCCTTTCCAGTGCCTTCCTCTCTTTATTATATTTCTTACAATAAATCAACACATGTTCCACTCCTTCCAGTACCCCACAATTAGAGCAGTCACCTGATGGATGTTTTCCTATTATCTTTAGACCACTATTTAATGTAGTGTGCCCAATCCTCAACTTAATCCATACTTCCTCTCTCCTAGACATTAAACTACTATCGTCACTTAGGAGTACCTCCTTCTGTATGTTATGTAAATGTCTTCCTCTTTCCTCTAAATCCCACCTCTCCTGCCACATATCATTTATTTTATCTTTAACAATTATTTTTATTTCTGCTTTACTTAATGGGACATCATATTCAATTTCTCTTGCTGTATACGCGTCATCTCCACGCGACGCGTCAGCTTTGTCCTGATCAAGATGGCGGCGACAGGACCCAGCTAGTACGAAGAACTTCACAAAGAAACACGGTAAAAACAATTATTTCTTTGCGAGAAAAAATATATTACTAAGCTGACTTTATAGAAGACGTGTTCTTGAGTTTAACTAAATGTTCAAATCGGCTGGATTTAAAAAAAAAAGTTCGCAGATTTTTATGCAGGCGCCAGGCGGGTCAAACCGGACGCTTTCTTTCATTAAATTTAGCTAAATAAACGCTTAAAAATATACAGTATTTCTTCGCTGACTTATGGGTGATAGTAGACGTACTCCTGAGTTTGACGAAATGTTCAAATCAGCTGGATTTTAAAAAAAAAAGTTCGCTGAATTTTATGCAGGCGCCAGGCGGGTCAAACCGGAGCTTTGTTTCTTTAAATTTAGTTAAATAAACGCTTAAAAAATATATTTCTTACCTCACTACAGCAGACGGGCTCCTGAGCTGAACCAAATGTGAAATCAGCTTGATTTAAAAATCCGCGGTGTGGTTTATGAGTGGTATCTTGCAAACAAAAACAGCGAACCTCACAGCTAATAGCAGCTACATCCATAGCAAGGGGCGGGCAGCGACAGAGTCAGTCCGACCAAAGGAGGCCTTTTTCGAACACATGCATGTAGAAACTTCTGGGCAACTTCATGAGCAGCTCCGTGACTCACGTGACTTCCTGTAGCCGGTGAGATGGGTGATACCAAATTATTTGCAGGGGAGGGGGTCAGTCCTCAGGGAGTTTGTTAAAAACATGCAGCAATTTTACTAAAAAATTTGAATGAATAAAGAAAATCAATTATTGATGTAAGATATGTATAATGACGAAATGATTTCATTTTATTGGGGGGGTTAAATGACCGGATCAAATTATTGGGGGGGTCAAAACCCCCCTAACCCCCGTGTAAATTACGCCTATGGCCACCGGTTTATGAATGTGTGTAGCATTCAATATATGTGTAGCACTTTGAGATTTTCACTAATGAAAAGTGCGTTATAAATTGAATTAATTATTATTATTATTATTAAGACAGCCAGTGCAGGACGAGGAAGAGGAGGATGAAGACATGTCAAACTAAAAGCAGCAGAGCAGGAAGTTGCAGCTGCAACAGACAGCTAAAGGACTCACCAGCAGTCAGCAGCAGCAGATGAAGTGTCAGGAACCTGAGGCCAGACATCGTTCACATGGAGAGGAGGGGATGGATGAGTGGATGGATGGAGAGACAAAGGGTGGACAGGGACAAAGAGCACAGATGTGTGATGGTCTGAGAGGCTGAGCTCTGAATGAACAGGCTCAGAGAAAAAGAGGGAGGAGAGTGGGAGTGGTGGGGGAGGGCTGCTCTGGTTTTCCTGCCAAGTTTGTTCCTCTTTTACAAAAAAAGAAAGAAAGAAAGAAAGAAAGAAGAGAGAGACCTTCAGGCTTGGGGATTGACAGAAACATGGAGATAAAACACTCCTGTCTCCATCTCACACAGGCCAACGTCGTTCCAAACGGAGAACATTTCCTCTCCAGTTTGACCTCATGCATTTACAAACACATATCTATTGTCTGTGTCTCCTCTTCCTCCTCCTCCTCCTCCTCCTCCACACACGTGAGGAGTCATGAAAAGCAGCAGAAATCACCTGGAGATGTTTTAACGACTGCAGCCAATCGTTTCCGAGCTGTAAAACTTGGTGTGCGCTCTCAGTGAAAGTTCACGTGAACACGTTTGTAAAACATTTAATGCAGAGATCTGTCATGACGCTAACCAGCTGCAGCTGCACCCACTCCGCTCTGGGCTTTTCCCACCAAAACCACTGAGTCCACGTGCTTTTAGAACGTGGTGGGCCCACCTCCTGAAACGAGGCAGAACCTCTGAGCGCTGACTCAACTTCTGTCCTGTGACTACCAGTCAGCAAACCTTCAGTGTCATTTATGCTTTTGTTTCTTTTTGTACATTTCTCATTTACAGGTAGTCCTTGACTTACGACGTACATCCGTTCCTACGCGGCGGCGTAAACCGATTTTCGACGCAAGTCGGAATATACGTACATACTGCACCATATACATGTACAGTACTGTATTACCAAGCACTTAGCCTATCCTATCACAGTACCCTACATGATTATCAAAAACACATACGTTTGGGAGCCATAATGAAGGGGAAAAAGAGTTAATGCCTACCAGGATGCTGTTGACGCCGTTCTCCTCGGTCCATCCGCTGTACCTCTATTCCGTTTTCAGTTTACAACGTAAAACCGCGTTCACAGTACAGTACAGTATTCCGCTGCTGCACCGCGTACAGTACAATATTTTCCGCTGCTCCACCGCGTAAAGTACAATATTTTCCGCCGCTCCACCGCGTAAAGTACAATATTTTCCGCCGCTGCTTTACATTTATGACGTAAAACCGCGTTCACAGTACAGTTTTGTTTTTTGAATGTCCAGAGGACCAGACTTAGATTTTTTAGAGAGTACAGAGCAGTATTCCTCCGCCGCTACGTTTACAACGTAAAACCGGACCATCCGCCTTATTCCGCATTCCGTTTACGACAAAAAACTGCGTAATTCGGCTTTTCATAGTAATTTTAAAAAAAAATTTTTATGGGAGATGCGTCGAAACCACGAAACGTCGTAACTCGAGACCGTCGTAACCCGAGGACTACCTGTACTGTATTTACTTATTTTTTACAATCAAACCACTTCTGTAGCGAACTTTGTTCCATTTTATCTGTAAGTCAGAATGTTCGGCTCATTCAGGAGACGGGTGCTACGGCTTATGGTTTTATGGTATTAAATTAAATTTCCCCTGAAATACACTGAGAGCTCTTCAAAAACATTAATTACTTCAGCATTTTCTGAGTTTCTGTCTTCTAAAGTCATCTTTAGCTTCTGTTTTGTTTATTTTAGCTTTTATTTATGATTTTGGCACATTTAACGTCAAGCCCCTTTTTTTCTAATTTTAGCTTTTAGCAATGTGTTTGTTCATTCAGCTTTTAGCAACTGGTTTGCTCATTTTCTGTTATGTTTGTTTTACTAACAATTCAGGTTTAATGTGGGCAAAGTATTTTTGTCATTTTTAGCTGTTAGCCACAATTTTGTGGCATTCGCTTTTAGCTACAGTTTTGCTAAGTTTAGTTTTCAGCAACAGTTTTGCTAATTTGAGCTTTTAGCTCCTATTTATCTATACTGTATCTAGATTTGAGCTATGGTTGCGCTCATTTAAAATGTTTGCTACTGTTGTTTAATTTTAGCTTTTCGCAACAGTTTTGTTATTTTAGCTTGTGTTATGTTTGTTTTACTAACAGTTCAGTTTCTATGCAGGCAAAGTCATTAAAACATTGCTTACTTTTGCTATTTTTAGCTGTTAGCTACAATTTGGCTACATTAGCTTTTAGCTACAGTTTTGCTAAGTTTAGTTTTCAGCAAGAGTTTAGCAAATTTGAGCTTTTAGCTCCTATTTTGCTATTTCTAGATTTGAGCTTGAGCTCATTTTAGATTCTAACTATTGTTGTTAATTTTAGCTTTTTAGCAACAGTTTTGCTTATTTTAGCTTCTGTTATGCTTGTTTTACTAACAATTCAGTTTCATTGTGGACAAAGTGATTCACTATTATGCCTACTTTTACCATTTATAGCTGTTAGCTTGAATTTTGCTGCATTAGTTTTTAGCTACAGTTTTGCTTAGTTTAGTTTTCAGCAACAGTTTAGTTAATTTGAGCTTTTAGCTTATCTATTTCTAGATTTGAGTTATGGTTGTGCTCATTTTTGATTTTAGCTGCTGTTGTGTTAGATTTAGCTTCTTAGCAACAGTTTTGCTGATTACAGCTCGCATTTTGCTAGTTTTAACAAAAAATTCAGTTTAGACTTCTTCAACAAATTTCAGCGACGTCAACACTTTACCCACAGTTTTTGCTAATTGATATTTTAGCCACGCTTTTGCTAATTTGAGCTTCTACTTACAGTTTTGCTGAATGTTGCGTTCATCTCCAGTTGTGCTGATTTCAGTTTTTAGCTACAATTTAGCGTATTTAATTTTATTTCATTTATTTATTTATTTAAGTTAGGACAATGCATATTAATCAACATGACAGCAGTAAGCATCAATGTAAATATGCCGGAGTTAGCACAGTAGCTAATTTGCATCCGTTGTCCTAAGGCAGGTAAGAATAAGAAACGTCCCATAAAACAAAAGAGCACAGAAAAATAAAAACATCATATAGCTCATAACACAACATAAAATTACAATAAAAATATGCCATAAGAAAATAGACAAAGTAATCTACACATGAGTGCACTTCTGATTAGTTTTCAGCCAAAGTTTCAGTTTCAGCTGGAGTAGGTGCCACAGTTCCTGATGGAAACTGGCAGTGTGTTCCATGACTGCGTGCCTCTGATGGACACCACCATTTGGCCAAATTTAGTCGTGCGCCGCTGCACATCACAATCTCCTCTGGTCAGTGCTCTTGTGTTTACTGTACTTGTTTTTTTACTTATAAAATATATTAAAGGAGGAGGAGCAAGTCCATTTAAAACTTTAAAAATCAGGCAAACGTCCATAAAAATCTGATAGCTATTAAAATCCAAAATTTTGTACTTATTTATGATGTTGCAATAATGATACTGTATTGGCTTTTTGTCAAAAAAATTCAGTGTTTTCTTAAAAAGAGTCTTTAGGGGCTTCATGACGATCTCTGAAGTGTGAGACCATGTGGTATAACAATAGGCTATATGGCTGAAGATCATGGCATGCATGTAAGCCTTTGCTGATTCTGTTGTCAGAGAAGGTCTTATTTAGCATCAGTTTTACGCATTTAAACAACTTTAGCTACTATTTGTCCAACTTTAGTTTATACCGGCAACAGCTTAGCCAAATGCTTGTAGATACAGGTTTACTAATTTAATATTTTAGCTACGATTCAGGAACTTTTGTTTCTGTTTTGTTTGTTTTTAAAAATTCCGTTTCAGCTGCTTCAGCCGACGTCAGCAGTCGTTCAGCTCAACGATCACGCTGCAGTTCAATTTCTCTCATTGGATTAAAGCTAATCCCTCAGATTATGTTTGATTACAGCTTCAGATACAGCGTCTGGAGATAATTAGTTAAATTATCACTTCAGGGTTTCTTCCTCAAAGCGTGGGGCTAACGGGGAGCAGACAGGTTAATCTGATTAATAAAGTCTCCTTCAGCCACTTTCTGAGCCTCTGTGTGAGATTTTGTAGCTGTGTGTCGATGAGAGAAGAGTTCCCATCAGAATCAAAGGAAACTAAAACCTGCAGTTATTTACACAAGAATAAATGTTCATGAAATCTTCTTCACACTAAAGACAGATGTTTGTTTTTCTGGTGGAAAGGAGCCGAAGCAAACAGCCGAAGGGACACATGACTGATTGTAAACACTAGTTCTGCTCATGGATTACATTTTAGATTTATTGGAGACAACCTTTCCTTATCAACGATAAATTCATGCATTCTAGTCTGAAGTAAAGACCAAACATTATTAGAGAAATAATA
>JBBPBX010060747.1:0-21341 GCA_038048925.1 Garcialebias charrua
TACCGTAGTGCTTGGCTACTGATTTGCTGTTTTGAAGCTTTTGCAGCAACAGAGTCACACTATCATCATGCACAGTAAAAATGAAATATGCTACAAACTTTATTTGTTTGCAATAATCAATGCTGCTGTTTGCAATCTGCAGTCGCAAAACAAAATCTTCATAAAAAATATTAAGAATATAAGTATATTTGGAGGCTATAGTAGATTGATGACGCATTTTAAAAGTACATGCATTTGCTCCTTTGTTGTTTGGTGTGGTATTTTCAGAGAAAATTAAAAATTCCACAAATAACTTGAGATCACATGCTTGAAAAACATAGAGGGGCTTTTATCTAATGAGCGTAAAGAATCTAGTTCACAGGGCAGAAGGAAAATATGCAGTGTGGAGTCTGGTTGTACAGATGTGATCCAAGATAACATCCTTTATGCATTACCCAAATCATGGGAACAACGTTGATGTAGATTGGGAGTATAGCTGGTGCCATTTGGTCCTTTTCCTTATTTAACTGAACTGAGCAGTACATATAATTACCTCACTGAAATACAAGTTTAATTTGAGCACAAAAAGCAGGGCAGCTTGGAATGATCACTGGATGATTGCATGACAAGAAAGCATCACACAAGACTGCTTTCCTTATCATCTGATAAAAGTGTGAATCCCTAATGGGCTTGTTTGAATCTGCTGTAGAATGGCAGACATTTATAGCTCAGATATTTGGAGCCTTAGCTGTGGTTAATATATCAACTCAGTTTTTCTTTGTGCTGTAAAATGAAGCACCATAAGCACAAATGTAGGAAGTAGAATAGTTTTTATTTATTTTAATTTTTAGCCTTTAGTTCTTAAAAAAATGTACAGGTAGTCCTCGACTTACGACAGAGATTCGTTCCTACACGTTGTCTTAAACCGAATTTCGACGTAAGTCGGAACATACGTACATACTGCACCTTATACGTACAGTACTGTATTTTACCAAGCACTTAGCCTATCCTAACACAGTACCCTACATAATTATCAAAAAACACATACATTTGGGAGCCATAATGAAGGGAAAAAAAGAGTTAATTTCCTACTGGGATGCTTGGAGTTTGCATGTTCTCCCCGTGCATGCGTGGGTTTCCTCCGGGTACTCCGGTTTCCTCCCACAGACCAAAAAACATGCTTGTTAGGCTGATTGGTGACTCTAAATTGACCCTAGGTGTGAGTGTGAGAGTGGATGGTTGTTTGGTGTGAGTGAGACAGGTCCCTCTTGTAAATGAGTCCCCGTGACTCAACGAGGCTAGCCTGTATAAATAAAGGTTGAATGAATTGTGAAGCCTTTCCTCCATCCCTCCTCTGTATTCTCCATTAGCTTACGTCGTAAAACCGCCGTCCAGCTCGGTCCATCCTCCGTATTCGTTTACAACGTTCACAGTACTGTTTGGTTTTGTTCTTTGAATGTCCAGAGGACCAGACTTAGCTTTTTTAGAGAGTACTGTACAGGGCAGAATTCCTCCGCAGCTACGTTTACTACGTAAAACCGGAAACTGCGTAACTCGGCTTTTCAAAATAAAATTTCAAAATATATATATATTTTTAATGGGAAATGCGTCGTAACCGCGATACGTCGTAACTCAAGACCATCGTAAGTCGAGAACTACCGGTATATATATATCACAAGTTTGAAAGCTCTGAAATAATGTCATAGAAGGAGCCTGGCTGGTCTTAGCCTGGTTAAAACCAGACCCTTGTCCTTCACTTCGCTTTGGACTAGGGTCTGGCATTTCTCCCATAGACAACGATTTCTCCGGTCGATTTTTGACCGGACATGCAGAGACAGAGCCACGTGCAAGCAGAGGGAGATGAGCAAGCGTGTGTGTGATTTGAATGCACATGCTTCAAATTATTGTTCATTTATATTGATATCTGCTGTTAAATCAGTGTTACTCAAGCTGGTGGCACAAATGTAACGAAATATTTCACCAGCATTTAATCAATGAAAGAAAATGTTTACCAAGATATTCATATATACATATAACTTATCCCTGTACTATTCACCACACTTAACAACAGATGAGTCAGAATCAGCAGCAACCCAAACTCCCAATATCAGTGGAGCTCCTCCTCCCTGTCCCTGTGAAAAAGGTGAGCAACACTGTTCATTGACATGTAAGGTAACTGCAGAGCATACATGGCAACCCCTTGGGACATTTACCTGTATACTGACTGTCAAAAATCTGTAATTGTAATTTTCACCAACAACTCTGTATTGGGGGTGTGGGGCTGTCTGCGGGGGGATACAGCACAAACCAGGCAGAAAGGAGGTCGGGGAGAGAACTTATTTCTAATGGCAGAACGATTTGTAGAACAATTGGAGCACTATCATCACAAAATATGCACATATCACAGTTACTTCATTAGACAATAATATTAACAATAACATATAAAGACAGACTGGGTGTAGAGTTGAAGAATGTGTTCATTTAACTTTATTGGGTTGTTTTACATTTGAAACTGAGTTTTTTTTAAAGAAAATTTGTAAAACTGAAAAAAATCTGTGAGGTTGCTTTCTACACCTGTATACCTGCAAAATTAGGGAAAATCCATTTAAATTATGGACAATTTGACATGTATGGCAGAGTCTCTGGGGATTTTCCTCTCTCTTGCGCTTTCTACCATTACACAACAAAACTGAAATACTTATTGCAGGGGGGCCCAATTGGATTTTTTTTTCATGGGGCCCAATATTCCTGGCGGCCCCCCTGAGTGGGTGTATTGGTAGAAGGATGTTAGAAATGCAGCTGCCAGGAAAAAGCCAAAGAGGAGATATATGGATGCAGTTAGAGAGGACATGAAGGTAGTTGGAGTGAGGACAGAGGATGCAGAGGACAGAGTGAGGTGGAGGAGGATGACTCGCTGTGGCGACCCCTGAAAAGGGAAAAGCCGAAAGAAGAAGAAGAAGAAGAAGAAGAAGAAGAAGAAGAAGAAGAAGAAGAAGAAGAAGAAGAAGAAGAAGAAGAAGAAGAAGAAGAAGAAGAAGAAGAAGAAGAAGAAGAAGAAGAAGAAGAAGANCAAACCTGTAAATAGCAACTCCATACTCAAATTCAATAATTCTCAATCAGGTCATCTGGACAGTTTCTTTTTAGTAGAAACGTTTCACCCTCACTCCAGAGGGCTTCATCAGTCAGAGTAGTTCCATCATGCTGTTCCCCCACCAAGTAAACAACTTAAGTGGACCAACCAGTTTGCTGGAGCCAAGATGGTTTCTGGAGGCCGTCCTGTCCCTCGTCGACTCCTCACAGGCAGGCAGCCACAGCCAAAGTGGTTCAAGACAAGAAAGTTCATGCTCAATAATCCAGGTATCAAATCCGATAATTCTCAATCAGGTCATCTGGACAGTTTCTACTCTGACTGATGAAGCCCTCTGGAGTGAGGGTGAAATGTTTCTACTAAAAATAAACTGTCCAGATGACCTGATTGAGAATTATCGGATTTGATACCTGGATTATTGAGCATGAACTTTCTTGTCCATACTCAAATGTTGTATCATCTCTTATATAAGCAAAAAAAAAAAAGGCTTAAAAACAAATGATCTTGGTTGTGCAAGGCTTGAAACGTTATTAGATTGCCTATAATACGTTTTGTAACTGCGTTGACAAAAAGCTTCCTATCATAGATTATTGGACACTCTTAGAACAAGACAGTATGGTAGTTGGTGTGTACATTCGTGTTCACGTACAGTTAGGTGCATTCTGTTTTCATCAAACAAAACTACACCCCTGCTGATGATTCACTTTCAAAATGTTTGAGCATTTTCACGAGTATGAAGGTCTCTTCCACTTGTACTCATACAAATTATAGAGGAAGAGAAAAGAGTGAGCCATGTCTTGAGTTAGACACGTGGGCCTGATTATGCTTTTTGACTTTGTTTTACTCTTTTTGTCTCTCATCCTCTCTTCATTGGTTGCCTAGAGACCTATCGTAGGATGCATGAAAATGACAGGAATAGGTCAGGCAAACCTTCGAGAAGTTAGTCATCTGCTGTGTGGAGGTGTTTGTGGGATTGCAGTTGGTTGGACAGAATGGTGAAGGTGTTCTGGTGCACTCCACTACATACTCTGCTTCTTTGATGCGCTTCATAGTTTATGAAGCAAGGAAAATGTACAAGTAGCCCGTGGCTTGGATACGTTTTGCTACCTTGAGGGTTAAGATCAGGATTATTTGTTTTTTTCTTAATATTTTATTTATGCACAGTTTTGTTTAGTACTTCAAATTTTACAAAGCTAAATGCAGTTTTATAGGAATAAAACTTATCTGGGAACTAGCACAATTGATCAGTCGGAAATGTTTACTTTTAGGAGACTTAAGATATGTTTTTAAGTGTATAGATTACCCTAGAATAAAGGCACTTGTATACACTTTAGTAGTGCAGTGTGTTGTCAGTGGCTCCTGTTGCTTGCATTACCAATGTCACCCACTCTGAAAAACACTGACACTGTAAAATTGCAGCTGCAGTTATTCTTAATATTGTCAAATACCTTGCATTACCCAGGTTTTTTTTTGTTTTGTTTATAATTTTGTTTTCTTCCTTATGAATTTATCATTAATGAAAATGAAAAATAGTCACCAGCAATATTATTGTGATACATTTGTGTAGGAGAAGTTAAAATGAAGTATGGGATTGGCAGTGTCTTTTTTTTGGACTCCTGGTAACCTTTTGAACTTGGTAACCTTTTGAACTCGAGTAAACAAACTGGTCTCAGTTCTCAGTTTGATCAACAGCAACTCATCTTTGTATTGCTTAATATGCTTTACAGTTCTGTATATTCCTTTTTTATGACATAATTTTGGTATAACAAGGCAAATGGACTGCGTTTATTTTTGTAGCTGTAATAATCCATTGCTTTTCTCTCTCTCTACAGGTATGGCCTCACAAGTCTTGGTCTACCCACCACACATTTATCAAACCCAGACAAGTGCCTTTAGCAGTGTGAAGAAACTCAAAATTGAGCCCAGCAGTTGTGTGCATCATGAGAGGGCACACCCGTGGACTTATTTGAACAGCAGAACCCTTGGCATTGTGCATCCAACCAAACAATCCCGCTCATTTGTGAACCGAGACTTAGCAGTGGGTCTAAAAGTACGTGGAGGACAGCAGTACCCGGTGCAGGCAGTGGTGGTGCGTGGTGTGCAACGACAGCAGCCCAGTAAAAGAGGAGGGAGACCAAGCCCACTTGTGATCCAGCAGCAACAGGACAAGGAACAGCAGCAGCATCCGACAGTTGAAGAAAGTGGGAGCAGCAGTGGAGGAACAGGGGCAAGAGGAGGAGGAAGGGGAGAGGGCTGCAGTGGAGGAGTTGAGGGAGGAGGAGGGGCGGAGGGTGACAGAGAGGAAGACTGTGAAGGTTTGAACTCAGCTGACAGCTCTCAGCGATGTGGGCTGAAACGTAAAAGTGAGGAGCTGGATAACAGAGGAAGCACCATGCAGATTGTGGAGGAACTGTCAATGTTGCCTGCCATGTTGCAAACAACAAATGTGGGGAATGCAGCCGTGACGGCACCGACGGCTGTTGGGCTTGGAGGAGGACCTTCCAAACAGGGTGTAGGACATGGTGGTGCAGGAGGGACAGGAGGAGGGGATGGGGACTATCAGGTAGTACAGCATGAAGTCCTGTGTTCCATGAAGAATACTTACGAAGTGCTGGATTTTTTGGGGCGGGGCACATTCGGCCAGGTAGTCAAGTGCTGGAAGAGAGGGACGGGTGAGGTGGTGGCCGTAAAGATCCTAAAGAACCACCCCTCATATGCACGACAGGGGCAAATTGAAGTTGGAATCCTTGCTCGTCTGAGTGGGGAGAATGCAGATGAACACAACCTGGTGCGAGCCTTTGAATGCTTCCAGCACCGGAGCCACACTTGCCTAGTATTTGAGATGCTTGAGCAGAACCTGTATGATTTTCTGAAGCAGAATAAGTTCAGTCCGCTACCCCTGAAAGTGATCAGACCTGTGCTACAGCAAGTAGCTACAGCTCTGAAAAAGTTAAAAAGCATGGGTCTAATACACGCAGACCTTAAGCCGGAAAACATCATGCTGGTGGACCCAGTAAGACAGCCCTACAAGGTGAAGGTGATCGACTTCGGCTCAGCCAGTCATGTGTCCAAGGCAGTGTGTTCAACGTACCTCCAGTCTCGGTACTATAGGTGAGTAACGACATGACAAATTACTTTCTTAAATTGCAAGCAACCTTAACATTTTTTTGTGATTGCCACATTTAGATTTAAATGATTATTTTTGTATCAAAACAAGAAAATGAACAGGATACTGCACTGTATTCTGCATATGTTGGAGACAGTGGTTTAGACTAAAAGAAGTGACTTATCAACCAACAACAAACAGTCTGGCTTCTTATATTCCTGTTGCTTGAAAAAAAAAGCTTTAAATAACAATAGTTTGCCTCTATGATCACTTTTTTGTATTTTGTGCAGCTTAAAGTTGGTGTTAAGTTTCTTTTTAAGATTTTACTGAAATTATATCCTAAGTAACCGCCAGAAATATTGATCAATGGAAATATTAAAAATGGTGTTAATGTATAGTGGGTTCAGTCCGATTAAATCAAGAAAGGAAGCGAGAAAAAGCTGAATATTTTTACAGAAACAAAAATGCTGGTGTAGGCTCTGGAGTGTCACATCTTGGTAGATACAGTACTGTTTAAAAATAAATAAATATATTTATATATTTTAAAGACACCAATATTTCGGATGTCCGTGGACATGAAAACCAGCATGACAGATTTCCTTTTGCAGGAGTGAAACAATTTTTTAGTATTTAGTTAGCACTCTTGTTTTACCGGTAGTTTGCACAGAAATTAAAGCTTTTAAATACCCTGATGCAAAGCTTTTAAACTAACAAAGTGTCACTGTACTTAGTTGTTGTTTTGTGTATGAATGCATTTTTGCTACATCATTTTTGCTATAACCAATGTGTTTCTCTAGGATGTTTGTAAGTAGGAATGTCTCCATAAGTTTTTTTTAATTGTCATCTAAACTTAAAAGAAGTAAAACTGAAGCTCATTTTAAAACTGAGATTTTCCTGCTATAAACACGTGCAAACACCACACCTTAAATACTCTAAATTCTCTAACTCTTCAAACCACAACAAGAAGATCATAGATAACTTTGCAGCCTGGTTTTCTTATCATTTGGGGCAGCTCCTCCCAACAGGATGTTATGTTGCTTTCTGAAGAAGACATGGAAGCGATTGTTGTACAGCTGTAAACCCCTAAACTCTCCGAACTCCAAGGATATTATGAAATCACTTTGAGCATGCATCAGGGTACTTTTAGCTGCTGTTGACTTTTTCCTCCTATTCATTATACTGTATGAATAAAATGCCAGGACTTTTCTCTGACAGCATTCAAACTGCAGCTGGAAGAACTTTGTTTATTTTGTGTTGTGTTTGCTAACACAGCATTCGACTAACTTGATATGAACACTGAACAGTAATGCCGCTTTTATATTTTATTAAGAAATATAATTTCATCCGGGAGGGACTCGGAGTAGAGCCGCTGCTTCTCCACATCGAGAGGAGCCAGTTGAGGTGGCTCGGGCATCTGGTTAGGATGCCTCCTGGACGCCTCCCTGGTGAGGTGTTCCGGGCATGTCCCACCGGGAGGAGACCCAGAGGAAGACCCAGGACACGCTGGAGGGACTATGTTTCTCGGCTGGCCTGGGAACGCCTTGGGATTCCCCCGGAGGAGCTGCTCCAAGTGGCTGGGGAGAGGGAAGTCTGGGCCTCCCTACTTAAGGGCGAGATACACTCGAGCGTCCTCACGATACGCCTATACGCAGCGTACGTACGCTGTGGCAAAAGCGTAGCCCCGCGTAGCCCCTCAGGGCATGTACGCGCAAAAGTATTTTTTTACTACGCATACGCGATGCGCATACGCGATGCGCGGTGTCTGACCTAAACTTCCCCGGCGCCGGACTGTTTTGTATGTTACACAAATGAAATAAATTCCCCTTCTTTATCGCTGATCGGGCCTTTTCTTTTGTTTTTTTGCCTAAAGTCAAGTAACCGCTTCTTCCTCCGTTCACTCGATGAATGAAATGAATGAATTCAGGTCCTACCTGGGTGCGCAATGTTTTATATATTCCCTGGTGGGCTGTGTGCTGCAGGAAAAGCACTCCCTGTTATTATTTTTATTTCTGAGAGAACTTTTTATAACATATATAGTAGAAAGACCGTATCAGAACACCGCAGAAGTCTGAGCGAGCTGCTCATGATGCATTCTCGAGGTTTCACTTTGAGCTGACTGAAATCTGTCAATCATTTCAGTAGGCGTGTCAGCAAGTGACCAATCAGCGAGCTCAGTTGAGTCCCCTCCGTGCTCAGCTGCTCATATTACAACAAGGAGAACGCGAGCGTTTGAAAGCTGATAGTTTCTGAAAGTATAGAAGCGAAAACGTACGCTCCGTATACCCGCGTATACGCGCGTATACGGAGTCTGCTTCAGTGTATCTCGGCCTTCAGGCTGCTACCCCCGCGACCCGACCCCGGATAAGCGGAAGAAAATGGATGGATGGATGGATATACGGTAATTTCATTGAAAAAGTCAGCACTGCCCTAAAACATTTGCTCTTTTGCACGTGGTTTTCTTAATAACATAATTGGTACTTCAAACTTTGCCTCTGGGCCTAGGGGAGAGTCCAGTAATGTAGTGCTAGCTGTCAAAATGATCAGTATTTACATGACATTTGAATAATTTACATTGTCTGTACACTAAGGTAGTGATTGAATCTGCATGCTTAACAGGAAAGTCATGCTGCCAATGAAAATTGATGCAAAAAGTATTTTATATCTGTCCACATTTACATTTGCTGTAGATTTTCATCTGTTTTTAAAGTGAGTAGACTGAACTTTGTTCGAACCCTAGTTCTAAATGAAAAGTGGAAAATGCTTGCAGTTACATTCAATTAGTTCATTCTCTTTTAAGCTTTCATTCATCAAGGTTTTTTAAGAGAGTTATCAGCATTGTTGTAAATACATTTACCGTAACTTCAGGAAGTCGCTCAAAATAGAACAGTCACACTTTGCTGTGCTTTGGTGGGGGAGGAAGTGAACATTACAGCTGCTACAGTTTGTCAGCCCTGTCACCCTTGAGCTTTGGCGACCATTAGTTTCACAGCTCTTACATGGTGTTGTATTTTGATACAACATACGTCAATGCCTCAGCTAACCTGTAAATGCTAAATGACAATTAACTGTTAGTCTGACTTCATTTGAGGTGCGTTCACAGTACATGACAGAAAAACAGGCTATAAAAGTGTAATTTAATTTTCCTTTGCATGTTTGACTGTTCACAGATTGACCGTTTAGCTATGGTTCAGTGAAATGTAGAACTGTAAAGGTTTTACAATAAGTGCTGGTGTATGGAACAATAGCAGGAACTGCATGGAGACGTAGCCCTCAACATAGATTCACCACCAGAGTATTCAGAAGCAGTAGGAGGACAAATATGTTTTATAGCAATTGGATGCTAAGAATTATTGTGCTGCACTTTTCTTAGACCTGTCTAAAGCTTTTGACACAAGCCGTTTTCGCATTGGCCAGCCCTCAATGCCCCGGGCCGCCCCTGGGTGGCTCTGGGCCACCCGCGTTCATTACGCATTTGCCGCAGAGCCGCCTTGAAGTGGGTGGGCAGTTCTCTGGAAGTGGGTGGGGTGCTCTCTTCACGTGGGTGGAGTGTTCGTGTTTTAAGAGAGGAGACTCCGCTAAAAAAAATTGTTAGCTGGATATATATATATTAGTGTTTCTGAGTTTAATTTTTGTTAATAACTGATCACAAATCAGCTTATGTTACAACGTAAATAACAACGAAGCGCGCACCCATTTCCGCCTTTCAGCGCGACCTGAATGTCATTAAAATATAACTAATATTGTCTAACTGTTGCGCGCAGCCAGGGTTTTAAAATATAACTAATAATCTCTAACTCCTTTGCGTATCTAGAATGTCAAGAGTGGTGATTCCTTCATAAGCAACGTGAACTCCTAAAAAAAACAATCCGCCGCTGTGGCTTACGGGGTTAATGCTGTTGTGTCTTGACCAGACGAAGCGGGTTCGCGTCCCACCTGGGACAATGTTTTTTTTTTACGTTTGTCTTTTATTGGAGTAAATAAAAAGGAGTTTGTTTGGTAGATAAAAAGGAGTTTGTTTGGTAAAATGCTTAACAAAACTCCTTTTTATTTACTCCAATAAAAGACAAACGTAAAAAAAAAACATTGTCCCAGGTGGGACGCGAACCCGCTTCGTCTGGTTAAGACACAACAGCATTAACGCCGTAAGCCACAGCGGCGGATTGTTTTTTTGGGAGTTCACGTTGCTTATGAAGGAATCACCGCTCTTGACATTCTAGCTACACAAAGGAGTTAGAGATTATTAGTCATATTTTAAAACCCTGGCTGCGCGCAACAGTTAGACAACATTAGTTATATTTTAATGACATTCAAGCCGCGCTGAAAGGCGGAAATGGGTCCGCGCTTCGTTGTTATTTAGTTGTAACCAGTGGTGTCAAAAGTATTCACATTCATTACTCAAGTAGAAGTATAGATACTGGGATTTAAAATTACTTCTGTAGAAGTAGAAGTATCAACTCTAGCTTTTTACTCAAGTAAAAGTAAAAAAGTACTGGTTTCAAAACTACTTAAAAGTATAAAAGTAAAAGTAGCGTAAGAAAAAGCAACAACAAAGACAAATGCTTAGGCCGCACCACACATACTATTGTATACAACCCCACCTCCCCCACAAAAATCATTTTTTTAGACTAGATTATATTATATTGTTAATGTTGAAAAACTAGGGGTGCACTAAGCTACCTGTCTTAACTGCATATATGCCCATTGAAAATAGGGTTGCCAACTCCTTGATAAATAAATAAGGGACACCTCTCGGCAGGGCTGGTCACCCCATTTAACCCCCCCCCCAACACACACACACACACACAAACACCCTGCCTGCCCCTCCTCACTTTGAAATCAACCTGAATTCATTTGGATACGTGTTTTTGAATTATAAAAATATGTATAAACAAATTATTACACAATTAACCATTTATTTTTAGTGCAAATAGAATTGCCAGAAACAAACATATCTTTTGAAAATTATGTATCTTTCTTAAACAGACCTCTGTCCTGCTTAATAACTTAAAACAGAATTATGTATCTTTCTTAAACAGACCTCTGTCCTGCTTAATAACTTAAAACAGAATTATGTATCTTTCTTAAACAGACCTCTGTCCTGCTTAATAACTTAAAACAGAATTATGTATCTTTCTTAAACAGACCTCTGTCCTGCTTAATAACTTAAAACAGTATTAAATAACAAAAAATCAATACGAACATTCTGTAATAGTGCATTTAGTGCAACGTGCAAATAAAGTTTGTAGTAAATCTGTAAACATAAACACATTGTGCCTCAAAGGCCATGGCTTTCCACTTGTAGTAAAAATAAAAAACTTGTAAACTAAAACAGTGGAACGTTACATTTTGAAATATATTTATTAATTTACCTATATGAACTGTGTTTTTTTAAGATGGACAAGGTTGTATGTTTGCATAGTGTAAAGTAAATTCACAATTATGTATTTATTTGTACGTGTCAATTGTACACTTTTGTTTATAACTATCAATAATTAAACATGGTTCACCACTACACTGGAAATTATTGAATTTTTACCTGCCAACCAGGTGAAGACTTTCAGTGATCTTCTCCACTTCCTCAAAGGATATTTTTCCAGATGCCAGAGAGAGGGGCTGAAGGTGAAAGAGCCAGTTTTCCTCTGAGAAGTCAAACCACTTCTGGACAGAACTGATGGCAGTTTTTTTTTTTACATACCATATCTGCCTCTGGTGTTGCCCGGTGCAGAACAAATTGGTCAAGGGTTCTCCTGGTTTTGTTGTCTTTCACGTTTATATTTATTATACAACATTAGTATGTTACTAGGTCACTAGAAGTCAGTAATCAACTGATAAAAAAAACAAAAACTTTCAGCTTACCTCAATATTAGGCGATATTAAACTCCCGCGATATCTCTCGTTGAGAGGTAACGTTGTCTCGCGAGACGCTAATGCTAGCGCTAGCAGAGCCCCTAGCAAGCCAGCGTCACGGACAGCATGGCTTCGCCGGATGAAGTTGCTATAGAAGACGCCCCAACTACTGATGGAGGGTCCCGGTCCCGCAAACCATAGATATAATAAACACTCATTATATCTATGCCGCAAACGCCTCTACATTGATGGAGGGTCCCGACGCTGCCCCGGATGTAAAGACACACGTAAACACCGGTGTGACCGGTGTTGCCAGATAGAGTCCCACCCACCCAAAGCACTCTTTACCCGCAAAAGTCAGAAGGAAAATCGCGGTGAACCGCCCAATCTGGCAACACTGGTGAGTGACGACGGCTGCTGAAGCGGATATTTATGTTCAATTTTTGGAAAGTCCTGCGTGAATATCTATATTCTACAAAAAAAAAACGGCAAAATGAAAGAAAAGTAACGAGGCTATTTTTAAAAAGTAAGGAGTAGAAAGTACCAGTAATTGCGTGAAAATGTAAGAAGTAGAAGTATAAAGTAGGCTGAAAAATAATTACTTTACTAAAGTATAGATAACTAAAATTTGTACTTAAGTAAAGTAACGAAGTATTTATACTTCGTTACTTGACACCTCTGGTTGTAACATAAGCTGATTTGTGATCAGTTATTAACAAAAAATTTAACTCAGAAATACTAATTCAGTTAACAATTGTTTTAGGGGTTTCTGTAGTTAAATATGAATGAAATTCAACCCTCGCGCTGAGGTTGTTTGAATGAGTCCCGCCCCTGCTGCAAACAACTAATCAAACAGCAGTACATGACGTGAAACTGGGTCCGTCAGGGCTCGGCCCGATAGAACCACGGTGAAGATGGTTCCAGAACAAGGGTGGATCCCGGGCGGAAAAGGTAAATGCGAAGACGCCGAACCCGGGTTAGAAGCTGGGAGAGCCGGGGAGGGCTGGCCAATGCGAAAACGGCTACAGTGGATCATAACATCTTGTGTCATAAGCTCTCAGAAATTGGTTTCTCTGATCACACCATTGGTTGGTTTTCTAATTATCTGTCCAATCGGAGGCAATGTGTTCAGCACAACGGTACTTCTTCCAGTTATTTAACGGTTAAAAATGGTGTACCACAAGGCTCAGTCTTATGCTGGGCTCCCACCGAACGCGTCAAAACGCTCCCAACGCACCGTGTTTGCTGCTTGTCAACAGATGTCTGTTCACACCGAACGCGTCTGCAGACGCGCAGTGGAAGCAGCGTCTGGCTCCCTTCCCGGTCAGATTTGTTTTGTTTCTTGTACACTGGGCAGATAAAATCAGCTGTTCGTGATCCTCGTTACTACTTGAGTGGGTTTTCTACGAGCCGAACTGCAGCTCCGAAGGTCTTTGTTGAGATTAAAACTTTTTTTTTTTATGTTTGGGGTGATTGTACGCTCGAGCAGACAGTGGCAACTGTAAAAATGCCAAGTTTCTTACCGGAGGCTGGTTTCTGCATGGAGGCTCGTTGGGGTAAAGGCTCCGGCAAAGCTCAGCGTCCTGCCTGTACGCCACTCTACGCGCGCATTCTGTGCGCACGCGTTCGCTGGCACAGCTCTGCTTTCGTTCTCACGTTAAATGCTCACGTTTTCGCTCCAGATTCTTGTTGTAATTTGAGCAGCTGCGCGCAGAGGGGACAAACTGAGGTCGCTGACTGATTGGTCACTTGCCTACTGAAATGATTGACAGCTCGGGTGAGAGAAAAGCATGAGCTGGCCGGCTTCAGCCCGCTGCAGTGTTTCTAAACTTTATATGTTAATAAAAAGTTCTAAAAAAATAAAAATAAAAACAGGGAGCGCTTTTCCTGCAGCCCACAGCCCACCAGGAAATAGTTAAAACCTCGCGCAGCCAGGTAGGACCTGAATTCATTCATTTCAGTCATGGAGTGAACAGAGGAAGAAGTGATTATTTGACTTTTGGCAAAAAAACAAAAGAAAAGGCCCGATCAGCGATAAAGAAGAGGAATTTAATTCATTTGTGTAACATATAAAACAGTCCGGTGCCGGGCAGTTTATTGTGAGACAACGCGCATCGCGTACGCGGTCGTAAAAATTGAGCTTTGCGCGTTCGTGCCCTGCGGGGCTACACGGGGCTACGCTTTTGCCTCTGCGTACGTACGTCGTACAGAGGCGTACTGCTTGTACGCGCAGCTCTGCCGGACCCTTCAGTTTAAAAAGTCCAAAAACAGTCCCGTCGTTGTTGCGTCATCACATAGCAGAGGCTCTCCTGATTGGTTGCTGCGACGCGTCGAGCAGCCAAAGTTCAAATGAATGAACTTTGGCTGCTCGACGCGTCGTCTGCTTTGGACGCGCGCGTGGGAAAGAACTGCCGCACGCTGCCGCGCTGCTTGAACTGGTCAAGACGCGCTGCCCCTGGCCGCGCCGCCCCTGGCCGCGCCTCCACATAGACTTTGCATGTAAAGTGGCTGCTTCGGCGGCGCGAAACGCGTTTGGTGGGAACCCGGCATTAGGACCAACCCTCTTTACAATTTACATAGCTAATGTAGGTCAGAGCATCTCTGATGCATCCTTACATTTTTCTATGCTGATGACACAGTTGTTTACTGCCGAGCTAAAACAGTAGCTAAGGCTTTCCAGTCTCTGCAATCCGCTTTTGACATCATTCAGTCAGATTTGTTCCGTCTCAAACTTGTACTAAATGCTGATAAAACAAAAGGGATGTTTTTTTCAAGTAGGAAGTCGGTCCCAGCAGATCTTCCTCTGATTTTATCCTCAAACGGTGTCCCAATTGAGTTTGTTGATTCCTATAAATATTTGGGTATCCTGGTCGATTCACATCTCTCTTTTAAACTCCACGTGGAAAACCTAGTAAAGAAACTGAAAGTTAAACTGGGTTTCTTTTTCAGAAACAGATCATGTCTAACACTGAATGTTAGGAAACGCCTTGTATCTGTGACTTTCCTCCCCTCCATTGATTACGGTGACATTCTCTACATGAATGCTCCTACAAGCACCCTGCGGATGTTGGATGTTGTCTATCATGGTGCACTAAGATTCATAACTGGCTGTGATTATCGTACCCACCACTGCACCCTGTATTCACTGGTTAACTGGACATCATTAACCTCACGCAGACTCTTCCACTGGTACATTTTCATCTTTAAATCACTTCTTGGTCTGCTGCCCTCATACATCTCCTCCTACATGTCTCTGCGTGAGTGCAGCTACAGTGTGCGCTCTCAGGACATGATCACCTGCAGTGTTCCGTCAGTGAGGACTGAACTTGGAAAAAGGGCCTTCTACTCTGCTCCTGCTTCCTGGAATATCTTACAAAAAGATCTGAAGTTCTCTGCCTTGCCGTCTCTAAATGGTTTTAAGAATCTTTTGGAATCCTGGCAAAAACCATTGCAGATATGTTCTTGTTTTTGATTTTGTACATCTACCTTGTGGTGTTTTGCTAGTTTTTGATACTTTGAATTTCACTTTGTATTTCTCTTATGTTTTTCTGTTGTTTGTTGTTTAAGGAAATTCTACCATTGCTGTTCATCATTCTTTAGTTTGTAGCAGGTCGCTTTTGTAAATGAGCCCACGAGGCTCAATGAGATTTACCTGACTAAATAAAGGTTTAATGAAAAAAAGATGGTAATACTTTATGGGAACCCATAGGGTCAGCAGCTGTTTTGTCAGATTGTAGTGTTCAAAATAGGGCTGAACGATTTTGGAAAATAATCTAATCGCGATTTTTTTTCTATAAATTGCGATTGCGATTTAAAATGCGATTATTTTTACTGGTTCTGTATTAATTCATATCACTAACGACGCAACTGTTTTTTTAAAATCAGATAATTAATGCGCTTTTTCACGAAGAACGTTAGCTTGCTGAGCTAGCTGCTAACAGGGCACCGTCAACAACAGACCCGGTCACATGACCAGCTCGCTCTCTGTTTATCTCGCGCGGTCTCTGTGTTTCAGCCACTAAGATCAGATACACGTTTAAATGAGCTAACTTACCTAAATTTATAACTTTTATGACTTCTGTCGAGCCTGGAGCAACTGTGTTGGAGCGCACGGTCTCCTCCTCCCTGCTCTCTCTCTGTTTTGCTCCGCTCAGAGCTGCGCGCGGCCAGAGCGGTTCACTACCAAATCTCGTGACCAGTCAAATCGTAGCCCGTGCGATTAGAGAATCGCGTTTTAACATATCGCGAGATAATCGCAAATGCGATTAATCGTCCACCCCTAGTTCAAAACATTGTTTGCATGTTATGAACTGCATAATGTTTGCTTATCAGATACAAAACCTAAAGGAAAATGTATTTAACTTGGCCATACATTTTAGAATAATGGGAAAAAAAACTATTTAATGTGATGTTTTTGTAATGTATACAAGTATTAACTGCAAGTATAGACTTCAGATTAAATTTTCATAAAGTAACTAGTAAACAGTACTGGTATCTACTTCTTTGTAATGAGCTCTTAAACAAATTAATACATTATTATAACCATTATTATTCAGGCCTAAGAAGAAAGCATTAGTTGATCACCATAACAGTGGGGACTTTCCATTTATTTGGAAAGCAGTCCTGTTCTAATTTTTCTTAGTAAATTTTACTCTAACTGTTAAATTGTTTACATCACACTCACACACTTAAAAATGATTTAGAGCAACTCAGACAATCTCAAATTCTAGTTAAGATTATTTGTTATTCTTATGGATAATTAACATTTTTATTGTCTCTGTTCATGTTTGTTCAAGTATTAAGAGATTTTACTCTAATGGTGGTAACATCATTTTAAGGAATACATATAGTATAATTATTGGTTAGAGAGGTATACAGAAACATAAAATAATAATTTAAAAATTATTTATCATATTGTAACGAATCTTTTTTTTTTCATTCAACCTTTATTTAGTCAGGTAAATCTTTTGAACCTCATGGGCTCATTTACAAAATCTATAGGCCGTTTGTGTAATCAAACACTTACGAGGTCAGTTTACTGACTTACCTATAGTTTAGATGAAAGATCCGAGCAGATTTTATCTACCCAAACCTACCATCAGTTTCACGGGGTCTCAACTTTTTCAGAATAAATCAATAAATCGGTGATGTGATTAGCCAGAAATGTAATTTCACGAGAGACTTCAACTTATGTTGGTCTACCAGAAAATAGACCTTTTATTGAAACTATCACAAAAATTACATTAAACATTTGTATCGATATTAGCTCTGATTTAATAACTACGTTGACAAGAATTCAAATTAAAAACAAACAGACAGTTAGGAACTTTTCTGTTGGTACATTTACAGGGTATCCGCGGGGTTGTAAAAGGTAGTAAAAGGTAGTAAATGAAATTAACACAAATTAAGGCCATTAAAAAGTATTAAAAAGTAATAAACGTCATCTGACGAGGTATTAATTTTTTTTAAACCTACACAACTATATTTTTCTTGTTCTGTCGTCTAAAAAAAGGTCTGTGAATTTATTTATCTTTTCTAATTTTATGTTCCAAGTAGGACCTTAGCTAAAACAAAGACGTCATATCGTCAGTCAGTGTGCGCGCGCACCTACAGCTGGTATCATGTCTGTAAAAAGAAACAGGAAAGGATCACGGCTTTATCCTCCGACATTTAACAAGAAATGTACCTAAACAATTGTTTGTTAGCTCGAAATTATAGCAAAAGGTGTGTCTCAGTCTAACGTTTTCTTAATAAATGTATTTTAATGGTTAAATCGGCTTTATTTAAAAAAAAAAAAAAGTGTCG
Organism: Garcialebias charrua; assembly: GCA_038048925.1. Lineage (NCBI taxonomy): Eukaryota > Metazoa > Chordata > Actinopteri > Cyprinodontiformes > Rivulidae > Garcialebias > Garcialebias charrua. The sequence goes on from JBBPBX010060747.1 coordinate 17,826, forward strand.
CTGCCTGTGTACTCCGTGAAAGCACAGCAGTGACAAACAGGAAAAAGGAGCGCGGCTCGTTTCGCCGACATTTAACAAGAAAATTACCTAAACAATTGTTTTTTGGCTCGAAATAATAGCAGAGGTGTTTTTCTGTCTGTCATTTTCTTAATAAATTCACTTTAATGGTCAAATTAGCTGCATTTCGCCACCGTGGTGCAGCTGGCTGCTGGATTGAAGATTCAAGCAGAGAGGTGGGGAGAGTATGGCAGGCCGATTGAGTCATTAATAGCTAGTGAAGATTCTCAGTCATCCAGGACATGGTGAATTCTAAAAAGTGCAATAAAAAAGCAATAAAGTATAGTATAATAGTATAATAAATAAAGTCCAGTTGTTTTTGTCTTGAACTTTTTTAAATTTGTCATTATAGGCACGTTTTCCTATTACATGATACAACAGCATGCCATACTATTACTACAATAGATATCATGAACTGTTTTTTTTTTTTTCAGTCAGAATGAATGAAACAGTCATATTTCAGTGTTATGGTTTATAAATATGGGGAAAAAAATCTATATGTCACTTCGTCCTATAAGTTGCAAGGCATGTAAATTATGCAAAAAACTGCAACTTACAGGATGAAAAATACAGTAGTTATTATTTTTCTACCTCTCTTTTTGAATTATGCATGTGTTCAGTGTTGAATTATTTTAACTAAACTGTTCTGTTTTCAAGTTTACAGTTTTTGTTTGTCATTAGAGATATGTTACGTGTGGGAACAATTAAACTTTTTCTCTTGGGTTAGATTTAAATAACAAATACGTCAGTGCTTTTATTGAGGCAAGAAGCAAATTGATGTATCCAGTAATTGTTATAAAACTACATTTACTACCAAAGTTTAGGAAGAAAACGACAGTAATCTTATCACTTTACAATTAGTTGCTCTAAACTGAAGTACAACAGGTTGCCGCTACGGTTACAGCTCAGTGCCGTGATGGTATTAAAAAATATTTTGATGGTATTAAAAAGGTATTAAAAGGTATTAAATTCAACTCTGGAATTTCTGCATATACCCTGATTTACTTGACAGATTAAAAGCTTATGAAAAATAAGAAATAGGAGGAAGAAATAAAGTGAAAGCTAAGTTAACTGAAATTGATTATTTTGAACCAACCAGGGTGGCAGCCTTCCCCAAACAGGTCCAGCTGTACTTCCGACACGTGCAGCATACAAACAAGCCTCTTTACCTGGTGACGATACGTCTAGAGGAGATGAGGGCTGAGAAGTTTGTGGACACGAACGGACTGAGTGGTCCCGCTCACGTCCAGTCGACTTCGTGCGTGTATAGCTGGATCAGACGAGCCGGGAGCACGCTTTCACCGGCAGGAACAGGCCCCAATCGCACTGACGGATTTTCAAAATAAACTTCAGAAAACAAAATCTTTCAGAAATGAGTGTTTGGAGGCACAGCAAGGCTTTGCCGTGACTCCAGCTGAGACGTGGGTCTATTTGACACACTGACCGGAACGTCTCCAGCTTTCCCAGAGGAGAGAAGCAAGTTGCGAGTTAGTTCTCTCAAAAGCACTAAAGAAAAATGCAGGAAATGACCTTTATATGGGAGGCGGGGTCTGACCCACCTCCTTAATGACTACTGGCTGGTTTTAACAAAATAAAAGATGGGTTTAATCCCATAGGCAGAAAGTCTCTTGACGGACAACAGGAAAACTGTTTACATAAACAGCCAGATGGCCTGCTTGTGAGCACAGAGAATATTATGGCTAAACTTTCACAGACAAAACAGACGGAAGTTGAAAGTTAAAAGTTTACCATGGCTCATGTCCCAGATTCAGAACCTGCTTGTTCTTGCAGAAATAAAACCAGCAGAAGGTCAAACTCATGCAAGTAACAGATCATCATTGGAATGACAAAAAATACTGTAGATCAATTCTGAATTAACACACATTAAAAAGAAAGTTCAATCTGATTAATTAGTGTCCATTAATTCATAATAATTGTAGAAAATAAAAGTGTCCACTCGTCTCCTTGAGGGCTTCAAGAAGGTGTAACACTGAGAGTTTCAGAGAGATGTGGAGAGGCCCACATCCCATACGGACATGAGGGTGCTATATCCCTACAGTCCCCCTTTTTGGAAGTCATCGCCTGTCCTTGGAGATGAGTTCCAACACGAAAGGATACCACCGAATGTCTCTGACCTCTATGTAATCCAGCAAGTGGAAAAAAAAAAAAAAAAAAAAAGTTCAAAATTATACTCCCATAATGTTTTTGGAAATTCCATACTGTTCGTAGGTAATCCCATTGCGGTAAGCTTTCAATCCTTTGGAAAACATAGTCTGTTAACCCATGGAAAACTGAGTCTGTGATCCTTTGGAAAACAAAGTCTTATAATCCACAACGGTAAATCCACAACGATGGGGGTTATTGATTTCATCAGCAAGAATGGTTTTAATCAGCATGTAGAGGGGATCCCTCGATTGAAGCAGAGGAGGCGGGCCTTGGATGAAGGTTGAAGACCAACGTTGGATCAGCAGGTCCCCACATCGAAGGTTGCAGGCTGGATGGCTTCCAGTCGGTGCCACCCTGGTTCAATGTGTCATGCAATTATGTGGTTTTAGGTGGGCTTATGATAGGGATTCTACATTAAGCCTTACCTATATGCACCTGGTATGTAAGCTATCATGGATTAGATCAGCTACAATTACCAATTAAGGGGTGGATCAATGCTGTAAAAATCAGAAATAGGGATCTATACCTATAGAAATGTGGAGGGCTTCTGTAACGAAGGCCTCTTCTTTCAAACTATTCCTCCATTCATTATTTAGTTTAGGTTAAACTAAAATAAAAAAATGAAATCTAGTTTGGTCTAAATGTCTGTTGTCTTTTAGACGAACGACGCAAGATTTGGTATTCCCTATAAATTTTGAAGTCTATGGCGAGACTCATCAAAATGAATAGATCTAGAATAGAAACGATCGAATCGGTCCTACCTAAATGATTGGGAGGTCAGTGTAGATTATAGTACCTTAAGTAGTATTGATCTACAATGACTCTTCAAAGATTGAGATCTTTAACAAAATGAACAGCATGTTGGCATAGTTAAATCCATTTAAGTCTTCAACTAACATTAATCAAAACCTCTTTTGGCTGGGAGTGTTCAGAAAACAATAACAACTTCAATAACAACAAAAGTAGCAATTAAGCAACTAAAAACAACGTTTCACTACGTCAAACTCACTCTGGTCGTCAGATTCCAACGTGTCACACACAAGAAAAACAGTTCTTAGCTTTATAACCGATGTCAATTAAATCCTGCAGATTTAAACGGTTGTTAAGGTTAGTTTTTTGTTGTGGGTTTTATGCTTAGCGTTTCTAAGTTCTAGTTGGAACGGTTTCTTTTCGCAACTAGAATAGTTTAAACTGTTTAGTTTATTTACTATCCTGTGCTTGGACGACCTTATTTTCCCATGAAGTCTGTGAGTTTGCGAGATCTTTGTCGTTTGTGGGGTTATTGAAATCTTT
>JBBPBX010060749.1:0-18394 GCA_038048925.1 Garcialebias charrua
TTATCTTGCAGTTATGTAGTATGTATCATGTATTTTGATTATTTTTTTGTGTGAATAAACTGAAACTGAATAAACAACTCCACATTATATAAATTAAATGAAGTTAATGCTAACACCAGGAAAACACATAGGTCCTGGTTTAAGCAAATAATAAGATCAACACTAAATTAAAATGTTGCAAAACTCAAAAAGTCAAGTGCTGAACTTAAATAATTAGATATGTTGTGTAGGATTTCAATGTTTCTCCTTCTGCACATCCATGAGTCTGGGCGGCACAAATGAGCAGCAGCTGTGGCCCCTTCCACTGATGATCTCCAGGGGTACAAGAGGCTGAGGAAATTATCCCTTCCTGCTGTAGCACAATATTAATAAATATTGATGTTCAACCTTTTAGTGTTCATTTCATACCTGTGTTTTCCCTGTTTCTAGAAGTCATCCACCTGAGACCAATCTTGGAAAGTGTTTCTCCTCCTGGTGTCTTCAAGACAAGCTTTCCCTGGAACTCCTGTGAGCTCTTGTCTGACCTGGAACTGTCTAGCTGCTCTTCTGCTGTTCACCACTTGCCTGCTTACATCTTACTCTGGAAGCCCTGCATCTTACTTGGTCTCCTTGTCTTCTCATCATACCTACCTGGAATCCTCCGACCTCCTTTTGACGCCAGTCATCCTCACACAGTCCTGTAAGAAAAGAAAAAAAAGTCTGACCATGATTCTCACCATACTCTAACTGGCACCACCCTCTTTGTCATGTACATGTTTCACAGAGCATCGTGTCATCATTTTCTGTAAATAAATATGCTTGCCTTTTCCAAGAGTTGGAGTCTGTTTCTGTCTCATGCCGGGTACCCACCTAAATTGTCAGAACGCTCCTGGCTCCCCCTTTTGGCCGCTTGTCACTGATGCCGGGTACCCACTGGGACGCGTCTGATGACGAGCACTAGGGGGAGGCAGAGGGTCATCAGTTGTTGTGTTTTCATGCTGCTGGCAGATAAAATCAGCAGCACGTGACCCCCACTCCTACTGGAGTGGGTTTTCGACGAGACGAACTGCAGCTCAGACAGTCTTTGTTGAGATTAAAACATTTTTTAATGTTTGGGGTGATCGTACGCTGAGCGGACAGCAGCAACTGTTTAAAATGCCAAGATTCTTACCGGAGTCTGGTTCCAATTCATGGAGGCTGATGAGGTAAGTTTAAAAAGTCCAAAAAAAGTCCCGTTGTCGTTGCGTCATCACATAGCAGAGGCTCTCCCGATTGGTTGCTGGACGCGTCGAGCAACGTCGAGCCGCAAAAACATCAACTTTTGAGACTTTGGCGGCTCGACGCTGCTCAACGCGTAGGTTGTTTCGGACGCGCGCGTGCGTGGAAAGGAACTGCCGCGTGCCGGCGCGCCGCTTCAAAAACTCAAAACGCGCCGCTTCACGGTTCGCCGCGCCTCGACGCGTCTCCACATATACTTTCAATGTAAACCGGCCGCTTCAGCCGCCCGACACGGGTCCGGTGGGTAACCGGCATCAGTCTTATCTGCTTTGGGTTTATTCTCGGCATTGCGATATTTTGAAGAAAGACCTGACGTGGGTGATTTATTGAAGGAAATCCTTCAGTGTTCTTAATATGAAGTTGCTTTGTATTAATTAAAATGTTAACAACATTTTGAGTTTGTGTTGGGCTGCTCAAGATCTGTGGAAAACAATGTTGCAGTCGTCACTGTGCAATTTAGTTCACACATTTTTTTTTTTTAAGAAACACAAATTTGCAATAATGGCAATACTTTTAGTTTTACGACTTTTTGATTATTCCAAAGTGGAGAAAATCTGCCATGGTAACACAAGGTCCTCTATGTTCAGATAAAACAACTTTGTAAGTTGTTTAGTGTTGGCTGGTAAAAGCTCTTAACAATTTACTATATAGTTTGGTTATTTTATTTAATTTTTAAAGCCTTTTTCTAGCTATTTAGTCATTTCAGCAGGTAATGGATTTTCCAGTGGAGACTGATGCCCGCGCCATCTGTGTCAGTCAGGAGTGGCCTACTTAGGACAGCTAAGGAGCTAAGCTTAATTCATCATGGTCTGAGAGCTTACATACGGTACATATAATTACCCCACCCCGCACCCCCCCAATGCAAACAAGACCTCCTCAGTCCTTGTGATTTATGGCTGTGTCAAGGGAGAGGAGACATGGAAACATTGAGGAAATATTCTTGAGGAAGATGTGAAATGGAGGAAAGAAGGGTGATGGGGGTGCAGAGGTGAATCAGATGCAATGGGTGGAAATGAAGAGAAGGGCAGGTGAAGCATGGTAAGCAAGCTGGCACGAATTTGAAAACAATGCGCATATCTACAGTCAGACTAGTCAATACAACCTCCATAGCAAGTCAATGATTTTCTCTTGGTCTTTGTTTTTCAAATTCCTGTGAAATCCAGACTCCAGGGGCCTCATGTACAAAGACTTGCGTGGACTTCTTACTGAAAAGTGACGTACGGTCAAATCCAGAAAACGGCGTACGCACAAAAAAATCCAGATGTATCAAACTGTGCGTACGCCGGAATCCACGCACATTGCTTTTGTACATCACAATCAACGTGGAATTGAGCGCACATGAGAGAGTGGCCGACTCCGCCTTTGACACGCCTCCATATAAATATGCAAATTCATTTAAATATGCCTTGCACCAGAGGAATGTCGTCTTGTCCCATCATGCATCACGTTTTTCAACTGCTAAAACAGCTAAAAATAACCAAAAAACAAGAATTGAAGCTGTGCAAGACTATTCAGTCTTTCTGTTTTTTATATCTTTTGCAGGTTATTTTGTTATTTATTTTTATTTTTTTGAAAATTTATTCATTTCATTTAAAAACATGACAATTATACATACAATACAATAACAAAAAGTTAATTAAATAAAATGAAAGGTGGCAGAAGAAGAACTAGTCTTATGAAAACTGCCCCTTTTTACTCAATTCTAATGTAAATCAAATTATATATATAAAATTTTATTTCAAAAAGAAAATAACAATCTAGCTAAATTAAAAACATAAAAACTCAAACATCTTAATCAAATCAGACAGCAACTTAAGTAGATATATGTATTAACGATTCCCATATTCTTCCAAGAAACTCGTCTTTATCAGTCTCTTAGATGTACACAGTGATCTGGCATTCTTAACAGTATCTTCCAAACCATTCCACAATCCTATTCCCTTAATTATTGTGGATTGTTCCTTCAAACTACTACTAAAATAAGGCTTCACAAACATCTCAATTCCTTTAAGAAAATATACACTCTCGAATCACCTCTAGGTGTCGCCAATGGAACCAAAACCACAGAAACGTGCGTACGCCAGCCTTGGAGTTGCCGTGGAGCTGCGCACATTTCCACGTTCAGTTCTGTTTTGATACATACGGAGTTTTGCGTGGAAAATGGCGTACGCAAGGTTTTTGTGCGTACGCACCGTTGATACATGAGGCCCCTGGTCACATCACAGTCATATTCATGTTGTATTTGGGAAATAACTGGGTACAGATGAAGCCATATTTTTTTTTACACCTCCTCTCACATGCACACACACACTACATGGCTAAAATTGTCAAATTAATCTTAGACTTGTTTTTAGCACAGCAGCTGGATTGCAGATCTGAAAACCCATGAAAATGTTCAGTTACAATGCCAAAAAAAGAAAGGATAAGATCAAAGAAATGAGACTAGGGGTGGGCGATATGGCTCAAATATTATATTGTGATATTTTAGAGCATTAACATGTTGCTTTGCAGTATTATATATATATTTTTTAAAAACAACAAGGGGTAATTTACTAAAAATACTTTATTTAGTAAAGTATTCAGTCACCAAGTATAAAAATAAAAAAATAAAAATGATCCTTCTGTTATTTAAATTGAAAAAGTCTGCACAAAATATAGATCAACAAAAACCACCACAAAAACTAAGGTGCATGTGCACTTTCCCAAAACAACTAAATCAAATGAAGCTTAAGATCTGTTGGGCATAAATGAAACCCACAACAAAATATATGTTGCCTTTAAATGAAGTATAACTTCCCGAACTTGTAAAAAGGTGATCAGCTGACCCTGAAGCTTTTTGGTGTTTCGGCTTCTGTTCCTACAGGAATGATTCATTTCTCTGATTAATTTTTCTGACTGATCTGTCTTTGATCACCTGCCTCTTTGGTCCATGGACCGACTGTGGATCTCAAGAGACAGTTGAGCTGCGCATGTTTGTACCAACAGTTTAGAGGGGGGAGACAGCCCGCACGTGCAGCCCAGAGAGGGGTGGGGGGAGGGGGAGAGAGACGAGCTGTCTTTACCTGCAGTTTAGAGCTGGATGGAGAGAAGCTAAGACGCGCATTGTTTGTTTTAAGCATTTTAGCTAGCTAGTATTGCACACAACTAATTAGCGTTACACCTGTACGACAGGTGGAGGGGGGGTGAGCAGTTCGGTTTGGTCATTCAAAGTGCTCGGTTGTTAAGGGGGCGGGGCGCCCTGACGTATTACGTCATGACATTAGCATATCATGATATCATTTTTTTGCCCGGGCAAGCTTTTTTTACCGGTATTATCGTGAAAAATATGATATGTCCCAGCCCTAAATGAGACTACCAATGGAAGATTAATGGCAAAAATTGATAGAAGGTGGTAGTTGATCAAACTATTTTCAACCACTATGTGGTACATACAGTATCTAGTGTGTTCTGCACATTTTTCTTTATCTTGCACTCATTCTTTTTTCATATCCATACTGGCTTCAACCACCATCATTAGACATTATCTTTTACCCAGACTTACCTTTTACTCATTTACTTCTGCTTTACTATTTACTTACCTCTCACCTTTTCCCTTGTCTTCCTCTACATATGTTTGACTTTGTGTCTAGATCTTGCCTCTCTTTTACCCCATTCTTGTCTCAATGTTTTAGTGTGCTCATTGCCTCCCTCCCATTTCTGCTCTGGAGTATATTCTGTCTTCTTTGCTTACATTGTCTGTTTTCATCCCAACAGCCTGCCTGTATATCTGCCTACTCTCCATAACCCATGAGGGCGCTTAATCAATGGCATTTCACCCCTACCTCCCTCTTCTCTCTCCCTCTGACCATGTTCCCACTCCTTTCCTATATCACCCTCCCCAGAGCCCCCACCCTTCGCCGCCTAGTCTCCACCACCACCCCCGCCTCTGAGAAAAGCAAGGCACCTAAGGGTGAACAGGTTAATGTTCTGGCAGTTTGAGATACGCTTCTGACATTTCAATTGGGCATGTGTTTTTATCGCGGCTGATTTAAGAAGTGAATGAGTGGTGGAAGGGGGTAACGGGGATGGTGGATTGGGAATTGAGAGAAACAAGAGGAGGGGGGAGTCCAGGAGATGATACAGCAACGCGGAGGCTGGAGACTGCATATAAGGTGCACCAGGGCCTGTGTGGAGCCACTGCTGCAGATGTTTTGAGAAACAGAAATGCATGGAAATGTCGCCCTCAAGTGGCAGGAAACAGAACAATTGGAGTGTGGACAGAATGCGGCAATGTGAGACAAACTGACAGTGTACTTTAAAAAAATCAGGGGGAAAAAGCCAAATGAAACTACAAACACTGTTTTAAAGACAGAATAATTATATGCAATGTGCATACTCTAAAATAATCTAGATACTTTTTTCTCTGTTATGACCCTTTAAAGCAAATACTGTATCTTCAAAGAGTTGGTGAGAAACTGGGAAACACTGGTTATACAAGAAACAAGGGCAGATGAAAGAAGAGAAAGGGGATAGAGCAAAAGAGCTAATATCAAAGTCAAAGTCAACTTTATTGTCAGAACTGCAATATGTACAGGAGATACACAGGATTGAAATTGCGTTTCTCTCAGTCCCTCGGTGCAACAGTAACTATTTAAACACTACCGGTAAAACACTAAAACATTTAATAAACATAAACATAAAATAGTAAAAGTGTAACACTGTCCTGAGTTTTTGCATAGTAGTATAAAAGTATGAAAATTTACACCAACACTAAAACACTAAACATTTAATGACCAATAATATCAATATCAATAATATTAATAATATCAATCAGTGAATGGCACACAGCCGATCATGCACAATATCTATATGTGAAGAATGTGTGTAGAAGCAGCAAAAGAATCAGCATAAGAAGAGGGGCCAATACCAGTGGGATTTCCACGCTGCATTGTCAGCCTGCACTTTGTGTGGATTTTTCATTTGATATGAATTCAATAACTAGCGGCCAATCTCCATACCCCCGAGTGTAATTACTGGCAGAACAGCAGGGTTATTGTGAGCGCCGCCACCCCCTAAATGCTTCCCTGCTCGCTTCCAGGTCAGCTCTGATCTTGTCTGAGAATGTCAATTATTGCCTTTAAAGCGTCAGAGGAACAAGAGAGGTAGACGTGTGGGCATCAGGGCAGTGGGGGTGGGGTTGAGAAGGATGAAACATGGCAAGTTAACAAGGAGATATTTGCCCGGAACTGCTGTTTAAAAACAGAAGGAAGAAGAGTTTATGAATGTTAAGGCTACAGGCAGAGTACTAATAAGATTGTTTTAGTGCTATATATTAGAGCTGTAGGGGAACACCTGTGCTACCCAGCAAATGAAAACTGTTCAAACTTGACAACATGCATCTGTCTGATACCAGCATTAATTACAGATACTTAAAACATGTACTGTAGTTTGCAGACTTAGTAAGGTGTGTTCAGTTCAGATGAAATGCTGGGATCATTTTTATGTAGTGGCTCATAAGCAACACATAGCAGCTAATTTAGTGAGTTTTGCACATTTATTCAAAGTGTTTCAAAATGTTTTGTATAAAAGGTTAAGAACAATTATTATATTGCTGTTGTAAATAGTTATTTGAAAAAACATTTCAGGAGAAATAAACTACAGTATAATTCTACCACCTCAGATTTAGACTCAACATCTGTAACACTGACTGAGTTAGAGACATTTATGTGTCGTCTGTTTTTAATTTAACTGTAGCGGCCATCTTGAATTGGACTGACTCCAAAGTCCAATCAGTTCTAAATGTTCCCACAATGATTACTTTCTGGAAGTTTCCTTAAACTCTGTCCAGTGGTTTTTGAGATATTTTGCTAACAGACAAAGGTTGACTGAAACAATTATCGTTAAGATTTTAAGCAAACATTTTTGTGCATTGAGTGGCACTTGGAATATGTTTTATGAAATAATCTTGGCTCTATCTCTGTCAAATGTTAGCAAAATATCTGTGAACCTGACTGAATTATAGACATTTCTGTGTTTTCTAACACAAGTTTTCTGTTCAACCATCAAGAACTGAATCGGCTCCAAAACTTAAATCAGTTGTAGACGTACATCCACTGATTATCTCTGGAAAGTTTCATTAAAATATCTTCACTGGTTCATGAGATATTTTGCTAACAGACAGAGTTGAGTTTAAGAATTCAATGACAGAATTTTAAACCAAGGTCTCAGACAATCTATTAGTGCTCAGACTGTGTGTTGGGGATTCCTCTCAGCTACTACCACCCCAAACGTCACATCAATATCTGTAAAACTGAATTATAGACATGTTTAATGTTTTTAAGTTCAGTTAACTGTGGCAGCCATTGTAACTTCAGCTGACTCCAAAAACTAATCAGTTGTAGACGTACACCCAATGATGACTTTCTGCAAGTTTCACTACAACTCATCCAGTGGTTCATGAGATATTTTGCTAACAGACAGACATTGTGACAACAAGTGTAAAGTTTCCAGTGAGTCTCTGCAGCTTCTTCTCTCCTGACTTCTCTGATCAATAATGTTGAAGTGATGGATCCTGCAGAGTGATCACATGACAGCAGCAAGAATGTGACTGAAGAGACAGGAAGTAAAGCAGGAAGACTGAAGCAGCATGAAAATGAAGACGTGGACGGAGAAATGAGCTCCATGAAGCGTTTGGACTCTCCATTTGGACAGAGCAGCTGCAGCTGAAGCTCTGATTCACAACAACACAACAGCTCTGCTTTAGAGACAACAAGACACGTCCTAATGTCCACTTGTTGTCCACAGTGTCCAACTGTCCAAAGCAGCAAACTCAAAGCAACAAGTCTGGATTCAATGAAACAATGGACAGAAAGAATGGACAGAAAGTTTGTCCTCTGTCTTCAGCTGCTTCTTGTCTTCTCTACAAACACTTGATGATCATGAGGGGATGAAAGAACTTTTCTGAATCTCTTTGGAACATGTTGCTCACGTGACTCATCACATCCATCAGCTGCTTCTGCTTCTTCACAAGAAAAGGAGGAAAAAGCTCCACGACAGCAGAGGCAGGAAAAGAGCTGGACAACTCCCTGAAGACTCGTCCATCCTGGACACCAGCTCTTCACTCTGTTGTCCTCTGGGAGGCGCTGTAGAAGCAGGAAAACACACACTGCTGGGCTGAAGAGCACTTCGGCAGAGCAACTGTCCAATCAAACAGCTGAATGACTGAAAGGTTTTTATTCTGATATTTTACTGACACACATTGTTCATACATGACCCGACCACAACCTGTGGGTCAGAACACTCTGGACCTTTAACACGGGGCTCTTTTTATTATTTATGAGCTCTTTTTCATTCAACCTTTATTTATACAGGTTGATCCCATTGAGCCTCGGGGACTCATTTACAAGAGAGACCTGATTTTAACAAGGAGTGACGACAACAGTGGACAACAAATGAATCTGGATCCATTTTTGAAATGCAGCTGATTAGACCAATATAGTGCATTTATTAAGGAAAAGTTCAACTGAGACACACCTTTGATATAATTTCAAGCAAACAAATAATTGTTTTTAAGTGTTAATCTTGTTACATTCTTGTTAAAGTCCTCCCGTGCACGCTCCCACGGCCGCCTTTTGGCAGCCAATTGATTTTTGGCACAACACCGGCCCATGTTTCCGGGTGGTCCACGGTGACACATAATAGATGTTACTTATTTATGTTTTTTCCACTTTATTAGACATTTTTTTGACTGATGCGACTTATACAGCGGTACAACGTGTACAGCGGCAAGTACAGTAAATGTAACTTGCTCTTTCTGTGAAGGTCACCTTGAAGATGTTTTTCTCTTATTTTGCTCTTGCTCCTTCTCTCCTCAACTATGTGAAGATCTCTGCATCCTGACTTCTACTTCTATTGAACCACATTTGTCCCTTTGCTTTGAACACATGTTATTTGGCTTCACTGACCAACCATCAGCTAAAAGAAAACTATTTTATATCATTAATCTCATTATATATTCTAATTCTTTGACTTGATGTTTGTAAGGCTGTCATTATCTTGTATTGTTGTTCTGCTTTGTATTTACAATAAAGTACAACATAAACCAGTACTAGACTACAGAAGTATTGTTTATAAATCAGCTTCAGATACAACTTCAGAAAAATGAAACATCATTCAAATCAGACATTAAAAATGATTACAGGTGCCTTTAAACAACACATACAGGATGAAGATTAGTAGAAATGGGAGAACCAGCACTGAACACCAGAATGGACCAGATGGCTCTAAACTACTGGACAAATGTAAAAGGTCCTGAACAGAAGCATCCAACACAAGAAGTGTTCAAACCATACTGGGAAAAGACAAGAACCATTTCAAAAGATTTGGTTGGACCATAAATCAGAAAACTACAGAAATGTACATCAATAATATTAATGTGAGCCCAACAGAACCAAAACCAGTCATACATCCATGGATACTCACAGACCCAATAGTAGATCCGAAATTATTAGGAAAGAAAGGAAATTTAAAAAAAAATTGCTCAACAAAATAAAGGGAACACCAACAAAAAAAATGTAACTCCAAATCCATCACACCTTTGTGAAATCAATGTCACAACTTAGGTAGTAACACTTATTGTGAATCAATTTCAACTGCTGCTGTGCAAATGGAACACACAACAGGTGGAATGAGAGGCAATTAGCAAGACAAGCCCTATAAAAGAGTGATTCTGCATGTGGTGACCACAGGTGAACTTTTGGTCACTTTTTCATTTTGTTAGTGCTCTCATGCATAGAAGCATCATGAGGCATTTTTTACAGCAGTGTCCAGAGCATGGAATAGGTTCCAGGAGACCTGTACACCAGGAGACATGGAGGGGGCTGTAGGAGGGCTACAACCCAGCAGTAGTACCACTACCTCATCCTTTGTGCAAGGAGGAGCAGGAGGTCCACTGCCAGGGCCCTACAAAATGACTTCCAGCAGGCCATTAATGTGCATGTTTCCACTCAAACTGTCATAAAAAGACTACATGAGGGTGGTATGAGGGCCCGACGACCACATATAGGACCTGTGCTTACAGCCCAACACTGTGCAGGACAATTGGCGTTTGCTAGGGAACACTAAAATTGGCAGATTCGCCATTGGCGCCCTGTGCTCTTCACGGATGAAAGCAGGTTCACAATGAACACCATACCATTTTATTTATAATAATAATAATAATAATGTCTTTTCCTGTCATCTGCGTATGTTCCCATACACAGACGAAATTCGTCTCTGCATTTAACCCAACCACCTACCAGGTGGTGCAGTGAGCAGCCCGAAAGCGCCCGGGGAGCTGGAGAAATAGGTGTGCACTCATAGACACCCCAAGCTGGGTAGTGGCCGGGACGCGAAACCGCGACCTTCGGGTCCGTAGTCAAAAGCCCTGCCACTAGACCATCTTGGCTCCCTTATAGAGCACTTAAAACAGCGACAAGGCCAACCAAAGTGCTGTACAAACAAACAACAGGCAACACATAGGCAACATACAGAATGAAGTAAAAAAACAAAAAACAGAATATAGACATAAAATTGTTGCAGATAATAAATATAATGACCAAACACAGATCATCAGGTGTTGAAAGTAACGGAATAGTAGTGGGTCTTCAAACAGGATTTGAAAACCGAGAGGGAGGGGGCCTGTCTGACGAGCAGAGGTAACTCGTTTCAACGTCTTGGGCCTGCTACAGAGAAGGCCCTGTCACTCTGCGCTTAAGACGAGTTCCTGGAACTGTGAGAACTGGTCCGCTGACCTCAGAGAATGTGGTGGGACATACGGCTGTAGCAAATCAGAGACAGGCGGGGGCGAGACTGTTCAGCGATTTGTAGAACACAGACAGACGTGACAAAATCTGGAGACACCATGGAGAACATTCTGCTGCCTGTAACATCCTCCAGCATGACCAGTTTGGTGTTGGGTCAGACATAGTGTGGTGAGGTATTTCTTTGGATGGTCGCACAGCCCTCCATGTGCTAGCCAGAGGTGCCCTGACTGCCATAAGTTACCGAGATGAGATCCCCAGACCCATTGTGAGACCATATGCTGGTGCAGTGGGCCCTGGGTTCCTTCTTATGCATGACAATGCTAGGCTGAAGTGTGTCAGTAGTTCCTGCATGATGAGTGCATTGATGTTATGGACTATCCTGCGGCTGCCCATTCCCCAGACCTGAATCCAATTGAGCACATCTGGGACATCATGTTTTGGTCAATCCACCAAGGCCACATCACACTACAGACTGTTCAGGAGTGATGCTCTAATCCAGATCTGGGAAGAGATCCCTCAGGAGAACATCCGCCGTCTCATCAGGAGCCTGCCCAGGCGTTGGAGGGAGGTCATACAGTCACGTGGAGGCCACACACAATACTGAGCCTCATTTTGACTTGTTTTAAAGACATCAAAGTTGGATCAGCCTGTAGTGTGTTTTTCCACTTTAGTTTTGTGTGGGACTCCAAATCCAGGCCTCCATTGGTTAATAAATATGATTTACATTGATAAGAAAGTTAATTCTCAATAGTCCAGGTATCAAATCCGCTCATTCTCAATCAGTTCATCTGGACAGTTTCTTTTTAGCAGAAACGTTTCACCCTCACTCCAGAGGGCTTCCTCAGTCAGAGTAGTCCAAAGCACACTGAAGTTAACCCACCAAGTAAGCAACTTATGTGGACCAACCAGTTTGCTGTAGCCAAGATGGTTTCTGGGGGCGTGTCCCTCGTCGACTCCTCCCAGGCAGGCAGACATGTCCAAAGTGGTTCAAGACAAGAAAGTTAATTCTCAATAGTCCAGGTATCAAATCCGCTCATTCTCAATCAGTTCATCTGGACAGTTTCTTTTTAGCAGAAACGTTTCACCCTCACTCCAGAGGGCTTCCTCAGTCAGAGTAGTCCAAAGCACACTGAAGTTAACCCACCAAGTAAGCAACTTATGTGGACCAACCAGTTTGCTGTAGCCAAGATGGTTTCTGGGGGCGTGTCCCTCGTCGACTCCTCCCAGGCAGGCAGACATGTCCAAAGTGGTTCAAGACAAGAAAGTTAATTCTCAATAGTCCAGGTATCAAATCCGCTCATTCTCAATCAGTTCATCTGGACAGTTTCTTTTTAGCAGAAACGTTTCACCCTCACTCCAGAGGGCTTCCTCAGTCAGAGTAGTCCAAAGCACACTGAAGTTAACCCACCAAGTAAGCAACTTATGTGGACCAACCAGTTTGCTGTAGCCAAGATGGTTTCTGGGGGCGTGTCCCTCGTCGACTCCTCCCAGGCAGGCAGACATGTCCAAAGTGGTTCAAGACAAGAAAGTTAATTCTCAATAGTCCAGGTATCAAATCCGCTCATTCTCAATCAGTTCATCTGGACAGTTTCTTTTTAGCAGAAACGTTTCACCCTCACTCCAGAGGGCTTCCTCAGTCAGAGTAGTCCAAAGCACACTGAAGTTAACCCACCAAGTAAGCAACTTATGTGGACCAACCAGTTTGCTGTAGCCAAGATGGTTTCTGGGGGCGTGTCCCTCGTCGACTCCTCCCAGGCAGGCAGACATGTCCAAAGTGGTTCAAGACAAGAAAGTTAATTCTCAATAGTCCAGGTATCAAATCCGCTCATTCTCAATCAGTTCATCTGGACAGTTTCTTTTTAGCAGAAACGTTTCACCCTCACTCCAGAGGGCTTCCTCAGTCAGAGTAGTCCAAAGCACACTGAAGTTAACCCACCAAGTAAGCAACTTATGTGGACCAACCAGTTTGCTGTAGCCAAGATGGTTTCTGGGGGCGTGTCCCTCGTCGACTCCTCCCAGGCAGGCAGACATGTCCAAAGTGGTTCAAGACAAGAAAGTTAATTCTCAATAGTCCAGGTATCAAATCCGCTCATTCTCAATCAGTTCATCTGGACAGTTTCTTTTTAGCAGAAACGTTTCACCCTCACTCCAGAGGGCTTCCTCAGTCAGAGTAGTCCAAAGCACACTGAAGTTAACCCACCAAGTAAGCAACTTATGTGGACCAACCAGTTTGCTGTAGCCAAGATGGTTTCTGGGGGCGTGTCCCTCGTCGACTCCTCCCAGGCAGGCAGACATGTCCAAAGTGGTTCAAGACAAGAAAGTTAATTCTCAATAGTCCAGGTATCAAATCCGCTCATTCTCAATCAGTTCATCTGGACAGTTTCTTTTTAGCAGAAACGTTTCACCCTCACTCCAGAGGGCTTCCTCAGTCAGAGTAGTCCAAAGCACACTGAAGTTAACCCACCAAGTAAGCAACTTATGTGGACCAACCAGTTTGCTGTAGCCAAGATGGTTTCTGGGGGCGTGTCCCTCGTCGACTCCTCCCAGGCAGGCAGACATGTCCAAAGTGGTTCAAGACAAGAAAGTTAATTCTCAATAGTCCAGGTATCAAATCCGCTCATTCTCAATCAGTTCATCTGGACAGTTTCTTTTTAGCAGAAACGTTTCACCCTCACTCCAGAGGGCTTCCTCAGTCAGAGTAGTCCAAAGCACACTGAAGTTAACCCACCAAGTAAGCAACTTATGTGGACCAACCAGTTTGCTGTAGCCAAGATGGTTTCTGGGGGCGTGTCCCTCGTCGACTCCTCCCAGGCAGGCAGACATGTCCAAAGTGGTTCAAGACAAGAAAGTTAATTCTCAATAGTCCAGGTATCAAATCCGCTCATTCTCAATCAGTTCATCTGGACAGTTTCTTTTTAGCAGAAACGTTTCACCCTCACTCCAGAGGGCTTCCTCAGTCAGAGTAGTCCAAAGCACACTGAAGTTAACCCACCAAGTAAGCAACTTATGTGGACCAACCAGTTTGCTGTAGCCAAGATGGTTTCTGGGGGCGTGTCCCTCGTCGACTCCTCCCAGGCAGGCAGACATGTCCAAAGTGGTTCAAGACAAGAAAGTTAATTCTCAATAAATAAATTTGTTTAGATTTTATAAAATATCTTCTGTAACAATTTTCTACAAGTTCCCAATCTATGATTTGCTCCTAGTTTCTTAAGAATACTTTAAAAACAAACTAATTAAACCTTAGATGATAATTTGGACTATAGATGTTGGTTCTAAAATACTTGCTCAGTGATTGTGCAATAAGTGGAGAGAACCAACCAGCAAATCAAAAAAAATTTTTTTCAAACAATCAGACCCCATGCAATGTTGTTCATGTAATTCCTGAAAAAAATTGTTACTTAATCAGTTAGTTTACTTGGTTAATTAACAGGTCTCTCATGCAGATGAACTTATGCCCCTTTTTCACTGTCTTGGCGTGGGTTGGATATTTCCAGCTCAACGTCTTTTCCTTTAGTTATTTGGACCCGCTCTCCCTGAGAATTCTGGCCCTCCTTCTCAAGGGGTCCAAGTGAACCAAGCAGTGACGTCAGAAATAGGGATGCGCCGATCCACTTATTTTATTTTATATATATTTTTTTTTTTCGGCCAATACCGATCCAGTTCTGATATCAGGGTATCCGCGGGGTTGTAAAAGGTATTAAAAGGTAGTAAATAAAATTAACACAAATTGCGGCCATTAAGAAGTATAAAAAGGTAGTAAACGTCATCTGACAAGATATTTTTTTTTTTAAACCTACACAATTACAGTATATTCTTTTCCGTTCAGTTGGCTAAAAAATTCCTGTGAATTTATTTATCTTTTTTAATTTTATGTTAGAGTTGGACCTAAGTTAAATCAATGGCGTCATATCATTGGTCAGTGTGCGTTCGCACCTACGGGCGGCCGAGGGCTGACAGAGTTTCCAGATCCGTCATGGGGAAATGTAAGTTTTCAGACCTCTGGTTAGAGGACACCAGATTCAGAGACTGGCTTCAGCCAGTAATTGGCAACAGCCAAGAGGCTTATTGTCATGTCTGTAAAAAGAAACAAGAAGGAGGAACGCGGCTCGTTTCTCCGAAATTTAACAAGAAACACGCCTAAACAATTATTTGTTTGCTCGAAATTATAGTAAAGGTGCTTCTCAGTCTAACATTTTCTTAATAAATGTACTGTAATGGTCAAATTAGCTACATTTCGCCGGGGTGTTACAGCTGGATTGACGGTTCCAAGCAGAGATCAGAATTAAGGTGGGGAGAGTATGGCAGGCCGATTGAGTCATTAAAAGTTGGTGAAAATTCTCAGTCATCCAGGATATGTCAATTCTAAAAAGTGCAAGAAAAAAAACAAAGTATAGTATAATTTTTAAAAAAAGTCCAGTTTTTGTGTTGAACTTTTTTGAGTTTGTCATTATAGCCATGTTTTCCTATTGCATCATACAACAGCCAACAGCATGTAATACCACTATTACTACTCTGCTTCCATCAAGTGGCTGAAAGTGGTACTGTTTTTTTTCCAGTCAGAATGAATGGAAACAGTCATATCTCAGACAAAAAATGGTTTATAAATATGGAAAAAATACGGTAGTTATTATTTTTCTCCTTCTCTTTTTGAATTGTGCATGTGTTCAGTGTTGAATTCTTTTAATTAAACTGTTCTGTTTTCAAGTTTACGGTTTTTCATTTGTCATTAGAGATATGTTGTGTGTGGGAACAATTAAATAACTTTTTGTCTTGGGTTAGATTTAAATAACAAATAGGTCACTGCTTTTATTGAGGCAAGAGGCAACTTGATGTATCCAGTAATGGTTATAAAACAACATTTACTACCAAAGTTTAGGAAGAAAGTCACAGTAAAAAATACTGTGATGGTATTAAAAAGGTATTAAAAGGTATTAAATTTAACTCAAGAATGTCTGTATATACCCTGGATATCATCATTGATTTTATATGAGGCTGTAATAATCTCCTTTCAAGTACAATGTGTACACATATATGCATGCATGTCCAAAAAGGCAACTTGATGTAAGTTTTGTTAATGTTGGATAAGTTTCAGTTACAATTAAATTCTGCTAACACAAAACATGTTTTATTTTATTCCTAGCTTTAAAGTGGATATTAAAGTGATTAATTTAAGTGATTAGTTTATTTTCTGTCCAATGTCTTAATTAATTTTTTTCATATGTGTGATTAAATTTTTTGTATCAGTATCTTTGTTGATTTAAAAAAAGCATTCGATACTATTGATCACACCATTCTCCTTGAAAAACTGAACAAATATGGTATTAGAGGACCAGCATTACAGTGGGTATCTAGCTACTTAAAAAATAGGAAACAATTTGTACAAATAAATGATGTAAGATCTGACCTCTGTAATATCACATGTGGAGTTCCCCAAGGCTCTGTACTTGGACCAAAGCTTTTTATTTTATATGTGAATGACTTGGTAAATGTGTCAGGACTCCTTAAATGTGTACTTTTCGCTGATGATACCACTTTTTTCTGTTCAGGTGAAGATATAGAACAAATGTTAGAATTGATAAAGACAGAATTTGTCAAGATACAAACTTGGTTTAAAATAAATAAATTATCATTAAATCTAGAAAAAACTAATTACATGATATTCGGTAATAAAAAGAAAACTGTTGATGTTCCACTCAAAATTGAGGATGTTGAGATTTGTAGAGTGAGTGAGGTGAAGTTTTTGGGTGTTATCATTGATGACAAACTGACATGGAAACAACACATAAATTCTGTAAGAATAAAAATAGCTAAATCGATAGCAGTACTGTACAAAGTCAGAGACCTATTGAATGATAAAGCTCTGTATTTGTTGTATAACACAATCATTGTTCCACACTTAATCTATTGTATTGATGTTTGGGGGAAAGCGTGTAAAACAATCACAAAGCCTATTTTTGTATTACAGAAAAGAGCTGTAAGAATTATCACTAGAAAGCATTACCGTCATCCATCAAGTACATTATTTTATCAACTAAAATTATTGAAGTTCCATGATTTGGTAGACTATAATATTTTATCAGTTATGTATAGAGCTCAAAATAATGCATTACCTTTAAATATCCAAATGCACTTTGTTAAAAGACAAAGTTGTTATAATCTTAAGGGAACAGAGTTGTTTGTAAAACCACAATTCAGAACCAGTTTGAAGGGACGTTCTACCTCAATCCAGGGAATTAGATTATGGAATGGCTTGGAGAATGTAGTTAAAAATGCCAAGTCAATGTTTACATTTAAAAAAATGATCAAAACAAATGTGTTAAAAAAATATATGTGAAATAACGTAATGTGTATTGTATTAGTTAGAAAATTAGAAAGAGTTAGTCATTTTGTACTGTTGGTTGAAGAATATTATTGTTTAACCTGATTGTTGGAAAAAGTTGGTTGAAGATTATTATTGTTTACATGGTTTGACTACTGTTGTTTAATCTGATTGTTGGAGATAAGGGGCAGATATAATAAGATTTATTCTTCTTTCTGCCACCTTTCATTTTTTTACATTTTGTACACTATCATTATGAGATTGCCTTGTATTGTTTCTTTTGTAAAAAAAATGAACAAATTTAATAAACAATAAACAAAAACAAAAAAAAAACAACTGAGACTTGATTTTACTTCATTTTTATTGATTTTATCTGTTTAACTTGTCATTTTATTGTATTTTAAAGTGAAATTTTAGTTCACTGTGTGTTAGTTTTGTAGCTCTGTTTTTATGCTTTTTAATCTTGTTTGTAGCTAGTGTCCAGCGCTTTGTTTCAGCTGTGGCTGTGTTAAAGCGCTTTACAAATAAAGTTGATGATGATGATGATGATGAAAATGTTATATTTTTCAGTAGTGACAAGAGTCATGTCACATTTTATTAGTTGGTGTAAAGTAATAAAAAAATCAAGGCAGATAAAAAAAATCAATGAAACCGTTATCCAAGAAAGTACTTTTTTATTGTTTTGCAGGCTTTCAAATAACAACCTCTTTCTCAATTATGGCATTCCAGTCCTAAAAAAATGCTATATTAGCTAATAGTAAATTTTGCACAACATTGTTGTTTAATTTGTCACTGTTTTCTAAACAGAAATTGTGTTCCTGCATAAAAAAGGTGACAAACTAAACTAGTGGTGTTGTGCAAATGTGTCGATTTATTAATAGCTCATGCAGCATTCTTTCACAGCAGAATGTTGTAGACAAGGAGTTGTTTTATAAACAATCACATTGGCTGACTTGCAACACATGTTGGTACAGAATGAGATGCCATCCCACAGTAGCGTGTGACCAAGCTGGCGAGCAGCATGAAGAGGTGCCAG
>JBBPBX010060750.1:4674-21340 GCA_038048925.1 Garcialebias charrua
TATATTATATATACAGTATATATTAATTTCTACTCAATGGCTTTCAACACAACTGACTTCATTTTACTTAATTTTTATTGATATTGATTTTATCTGTTTAACTCATCGTTTATTTTGTTTTAAACTGAGTTCTTAATTCATTGTGTGCTTGGCTTTGTAGCTTTGTTTTTATGCTCTCTTTTATCTTTTTTTTTACTGATGTTCAGCACTTTGTTTCAGCTGTGGCTGGTGTTAAAGTGCTTTATAAATAAAGATGATGATGATGATGATGATGATGATGATGATGATGATGATGATGATGATGATGATGATGATGATGATGATGATGATGATGATGATGATGATGATGATGATGATGATGATGATGATGATGATGATGATATATTTAGAGGTGGCCATCTTGGATTTTGACTTGGGAATCCAATTTTTGTTCATGACTTTTCTCACGACTAAATGCAACCACACCAAAATGGAAGTTTTGTCATCGGCGTCATCTGAGAAAGGCAGCTCAGAGTCCACATCTGAGAGCTCGCTTCCTGCTGTCATGAAGTCGAGTGAACTCGAAGTGAGGCCCTGCTCCGTCATTTAAGATGGCAGCGGGTCCACCGCCTCAAGTACGTCACCCCCAAATAGTTCCAGCTTCCAGCTCAGTGACCTGCGAACCCGGTAGGCCAGCTGGGTTCTGCTCAGTAGCTGTCAAAGCCATCACTGGGTCGCTGCTGGATGATGGTGACTGACGGGCCAGACGGCGATGCAGCACCTTGAAGGGGAACCGGCTGCAGTGTGAGCACTCTCCGCAGACTCAAGGGCTGCCTGGGCATGTTTCAGACCGAGGCACACCATGCATGATGGGTGGGTGTTCCAGTTTGAAATTTTGTAGCCACACGGGCAGGTGTGTGCCTGTGGGAGCGGCTTCGGATGTTGTCAGTCCATTAAATGGCCGTTATTAGTTGTTATCATCCCCATATGTAGCGGTGAAACTGTCCCACCTACCTCCTAGTAGGTGTAAAGGTACATTATTATCGTTATTATCGCTGATAGTAGGCAGCGTCTTGCCGGGGTAAACCAGGAAGTGTGTTTTTTTTTTAGCTTATATAACCCTTTTCCTGAGCCTAACCTTACACCTGACCCAGAGGACCAATCCTAAACTCAACCCCCTTACCCTTGTGCCTAAACCTAACCAAGACCCAAACCTAACGCCAGACCTTTTACTCTAAACCTAAACACGTAGCTAAAAACGGAGCCTATTATCTTTGCTACCAACGCTACCAACGTACCTTTAAACCTACAAACCTACAAGGAGGTACAGGAGGGGCAGTCTGAGAGAATGTACAGTCTAAGTAGGAGGGCAAGACATTAGCATTT
Organism: Garcialebias charrua; assembly: GCA_038048925.1. Classification (NCBI taxonomy): domain Eukaryota; kingdom Metazoa; phylum Chordata; class Actinopteri; order Cyprinodontiformes; family Rivulidae; genus Garcialebias; species Garcialebias charrua. The sequence goes on from JBBPBX010060750.1 coordinate 6,040, forward strand.
GCTTACGAGCCAGCACTGAGGTGTAAAATAAATTTGAAGCTGACTTTTTGAAAAATCTGTAAGGCTTTCTCTGTATGTCTGTAGTCATAAAAATGGGGGAAATTTCATATAATTTACAGAAGATTTGTAAGACTTGACATGTATGGATGCAGTCACATACTAAAATGGAAGTTGGTACTTAACTTGTTCAAATTATACAAATAAGACTGATGGACATATATGTCTGCAGCTGTCTTGGATTTTGTTGATATGATATAAAATGAATATGAAAAAAACTTCAGATTTTTTTGCAAGATGTTCCAGGATACGGGAGCAGAATAAGAGAAGGCCTTTTTGCCTAGTTCAGTTTGCACTGAGGGAACACTGCGTGTAATAATGTCCTGAAAGCGCACGCTGTAGCTGCCCTCACCTAGTGACATGTAAGAGGCAACAAGTGATTTAAAGATGAAAATGTACTAGTCAGAGAGTCTGTGTGAAGTTAATGATGACCAGTTAACCAGTGAATACAGGGTGCAGTGGTGGGTACGATAGTTACAGCCAGTTATGAATCTTAACGCATCTTGATAGATATCTGCAAGGTGCTTGTAGGGGAGTTACTGTAAATAATGTCCCCATAGTCAATGGAAGGGAGAAAAGTTGCAGTTACAAGATGCTTCCTAGTGTTCAGAGTTAGACAATATCTATTTCTGAAAAAGAAACCCAGTTTTACTTTCAGTTTCTTTACAACGTTTTTGGCGTGGGGCTTAAAGACCGTGTAAAGTGAAATTAAATTTGTGTTTTTAGTTTGTCACATGGCATAAATATGTGTTATTAATCACCCATATAAATCTGACTGATTAAAAACATTGTTTTCCTTATAAAATTAAGTGTCAAAAATCATGAAAAAACATGATTTTGCCTTGCCCTGGAACGCTAGGGGCGTGTCAGTGCGTGGGCGTGGTTTCAGCGCAGTACTGCGCCGTGTCCAGCCCCCTTCAGAGCTGAGCTGTGTGGGGAGGCATACGGGGGAAGCAGAGATCCACCTGCTCCGTTTTTATCTGAGTTCTGGCTTCCAGCAGCTTCTTTTTCCAAGAGTTACGCTGTTTTTAGTGCACTAACAACTCTGGTTATGTTTTTAAAGTTGAGGACACATAACTCCGCTGTTATAATCAGCGCTATTTTAGAAGATGAGCGGACTCGCGGTCCGACCCGGTCACATCGCATGCGGGGTCTGATCGCCTCTCACACACACACACACGCGCGCGACCCGGTCACATCGCATGCGGGGTCTGATCGCCTCTCACACACACACACGCGCGCGCGCGACCCGGTCACATCGCATGCGGGGTCTGATCGCCTCTCACACACACGCGCGCGCGCGACCCGGTCACATCGCATGCGGGGTCTGATCGCCTCTCACACACACACACACCGCGCGCGCGACCCGGTCACATCGCATGCGGGGTCTGATCGCCTCTCACACACACACACACACACGCGCGCGCGCGACCCGGTCACATGCATGCGGGGTCTGATCGCCTCTCACACACACACACGCGCGCGCGCGGGGGGGGAGGGGGCGGAGGTGCGCGGAGGTGCAGGTGGCATGTGGTCGCTCCAGCAGCACGCCAGTACTGGAGGGAGACGGTCGGTAGCGAGTGAACGGCTCCACCGAAGAACGCATTTATACGGCTGGAGCTGCAGGGGGTGGGGCTATACTAATGAGGACCGCGTGACGAAACGCGGTCACATTTAAACCACGCCTAAAAAATCCTGAAAGAGAAATATGTTTATACACAGTTTGATCTATAACTCCAAAATTAATTGAGCTACAATTTTGAGACTTTTTACTCATTTACAAGATTACAATTACGACATTTATAATGTTTATTGAAGAAAATGTTGCAATTCACTTTACACGGTCTTTAAAAGAGAGATGTAAATCGACCAAGATATCCAAGTATTTGTAGGAATTGACAAACTCAATAGGAACACCATTTGAAGATGAAATAGATGAAATTTTGTGATGTAGTTTGTGTATTACAGTTAGATAAATTAAGTAGAATCATTCATTTTGTGATGTAGTTTGTATATTACAGTTAGGAAAATTAAGTAGAATTATTCATTTTGTGATGTAGTTTGAAGGTTATCATTGGTTGAACAAACTGTGAAATAAGGGGCAGATATAATAAGATTTCATCTTCTTTCTGCTCCCTTCATTTTATCCTACTTGTATTCTTGTATCTGATGAAACTGTCTTGTATTGTTCTTTTAAAATGAATGAATAAACATCAAATCAAAATCAAATAAAAAAATAGAAGGACTGCTGGGACTGACTTCCTGCTTGGAAACAACATCCCTTTGGTTTTGTCGGTGTTTAGGACAAGTTTGAGATGGAACAAATCAGACTGGATTATGTCAAAAGAAAATTATAAAAGCTTATCAACTGTTTTAGCTCAACAGTAAACAAATGTATAATCAGCAAAGAAATGTAAGGATGCATCAGGGATGATCTGCCCTACATTACCTATGTATATTGTGAAGAGGGTGGGGTCCTAAGACTGAGCCTTGTGGTACACCATTGTTAACCGTAAGATAACTGGAAGAAGTATTGTTTTGTTGAACACATTGCCTCCGATCTGAAAGATAGTTAGAGAACCAACCAATGATCTGAGAAACCAATTTCTGAGATCTTATGACATAAAATGTCATGGTCCACAGTGTCAAAAGCTTTAGACAGGTCTAACTAAAGTGCAGCACAATAATCCTTAGCATCCAGTGCTTCAACAACGTCATTAAAAACCTTCAGCGAAGCAGTCATTGTGCTATGTTGTTTCCTGAATGATAGATGGGGAGGTAAGATGTTAAAATAATCCAAATACTTTTTGATTTAAGAGTTTGTTTTTCTAGACCATAGCAAGAATACAGAGTTTAAAGCTTGGTTGATAATTGTTTAGTATGATGGGGTATGATCCCTTCAGTAGACACTGTTTTCCAAGCATTTGGAACAGTGGCCCTCATGCACAAACCGTTCGTACGCACAGATTTGTGCGTATACTGTGCGTGCGAGTGATTTGGGATCATTTGTGGCATCCAACAATGTTTTCGTATCCTAGGATTTTTTTCAGATACGAACAGAATCTACGTGTGGTCCAGACCTGTCGTATGAGCGTCAGTCTGCTGTCATCCAGACCGCCTTTTCTCCACTAATAACTTTATATTTCGTTATTTAGAAAATATTTCGAGTTTAAACAATTAAATGCAACCGCACATATTGGTTTAATTAAAGCGGCATCAACCCCCCCCACGTCCACCACCTTGCGCGACCCGCGCGCGGCCCCCGCCCCACTCATGTCGACCACCCGGTGTGCCACGCAACGCGCCCCCACTCATGTCGACCACCCGGTGTGCCACGCAACGCGCCCCCACTCATGTCGACCACCCGGTGTGCCACGCAACGCGCCCCCACTCATGTCGACCACCCGGTGTGCCACGCAACGCGCCCCCACTCATGTCGACCACCCGGTGTGCCACGCAACGCGCCCCCACTCATGTCGACCACCCGGTGTGCCACGCAACGCGCCCCCACTCATGTCGACCACCCGGTGTGCCACGCAACGCGCCCCCACTCATGTCGACCACCCGGTGTGCCACGCAACGCGCCCCCACTCATGTCGACCACCCGGTGTGCCACGCAACGCGCCCCCACTCATGTCGACCACCCGGTGTGCCACGCAACGCGCCACGCGCCTCTGTCGGCACACACACACACACACACACACACACACACACAGCGCTGCTGCAGAGACCCAGGGGAGAAGAAAGGCGAAACAGTTGCTTCATGTCATTTTTAATATAAACTGCCTGTTGACTGTGGGCGCTCACTGATGTCATCTGTATTCTGTGTGGGTCTGCGCTCAGATCCGGGGCTGACACTATGATCAAAGGCGAGTCAATTTTAATTCGCCAAACGCGTTTGTGTGTTTTCTGACGCATAAAAGCCGGAATGAATGGACACTTCCTGCTCGCGGTGGCAGGAAACTATATCCTTATATGGTGTTTTGAGGGGTGGGAATTATGTAAATAACCTCTCGCGTGCACGAGCACGTGAATAGAACAGGTGGGATTCATCATTATTTACACAGCTCATATACACACATTTCCTGACTATAGAAGACTTTGTTGGATCTGACGTGGCATGTTCGTACGAACGCTTCGTACGAACAAAAGTAGGAGGAAGTTAGGATAAGAATACGAACATTTTTGTGCATGAGGGCCAGTGTTTTCGCTTATCAATAGATGAAAGATGTGAGACACCGGTTCTGCAATGATGTGTGCGGTCAGCCTTAAGAAATAAGGTGGAAGGTCATCAGGGCCTGCAGATTTTTTTTACAATCTAGACATTTTAACAACTTATTAACCTCACTAACTGAAAATAATGAAAATAAAAATGTGTGATCACTTATATCCTAAAGTGCAAAGTCTCAGCATCCTGGTTTTTGGGCTTAATGAGATTTGACAACGAGCCACATGTGGAGGTTTTGTGTGAGATGCAATATACTGATGACTCACAGTCCAGTCTTGTACTTCAGAACACAATCTCTAATGCAGTGTGATGAGCTCACGCTAGCCTTTGCATGAAAATATTACCTGTCTCACTGTGTATACTAGTGTTAATAAATGCAAACGGTTGTATGTCCGGCTAATGCCTATCCATCCTGGTGGAATAGTCTTGACATCACTTCATGTGCTTACACCTTAACACCAGAAATCGACCGATGTCTAGTTTCAGCTGTACTAGAGTTCATATTTTACTGATATTAGGTCTCCTTCAATTTACCAAAATAATCACAAAGCAGCAGACGCTGTTTTTTTATTTTACTGGCAGAACCGTGTACTGTATACAAATAATACTAAGTACCAGTAACATCTAATGTTTTTGTTTAATGTTTGTCAGTCATGGTCTGAGTTTGTCTCTAACTTCTGAGTATATTTACCCTCTCTCCAGTGCTATGCTTTATTGCACTCTGTGGAAGAAGGAAGAATTCGATTACATGGTGGCGGAGGCCCCAACTAGAGTTCACACTTGTTTCAATCACCCTCCTGGTGGACGAGGGGATAGAAGGTAACGCTTCAATCAACACACCGTGGACCACCAGAGGGCAATGAGGCATAAGACGGCGTACAGAGGTGGTCACTGGAACAGAAGGCCATACAGAAGAAGAATGGCTGCTCAACGAACAAGAGCACCAATAAATAAATGAATGTCAGCTAAAACCACACCGACATTTATCTCAACCTGTAAAATTGGCTGAGTTTTAGCCTTTTTTTTTGTTTTTTTGAAAGGTTAGGTGACTGTTGCAGCCATCTTAAATTGTGTTGACTCCACAAGTTAATTACTCAAAGGTTTACAAATAAAGTTTTTTTTATTAAAGTTTCAATAGCCTATGAAATAGTTTATGAAATATTTTGGTAAGACAGAGTTTATTCCAATGGCTTTAAAAGAAGGTACATGGCACACTATAAACACTAAAGTCCAGGGGTCAACAAACACGGTGCCCGCGGGCACCCGGGTGCCCCCAAGTACCATTTGAGGTGCCCGCGGACCTGTTCTAAAAATAGCACAACTCACTAATAAGCTGCATTTAAAATTTCTATTTATTCAGTTGTTGTTCTTTTTTTGTATTTATATATATTCTTAAATGTCTATCTTAAAAATATGTTCTTAAAAATATGTTTATTATACATTTTTTCCAGTTTACGCTTTTTTTTCCCGAAGAGTTTATCAAACTGGTGCCCTTTGTATGACTCCGTACCCACGAAGTAGCTCTCAATTTCGAAAAGGTTGGTGACCCCTGCTACTAAACTATCTTGGTGTTTGCTAATGACAGCTATGGCAGTCATCTTAAATCGAGTTGACTACCAAAGCTAATTAGCTTTTAGTTTTATGTCCAATGCTTTATTTAATACCCTGTTAAAAGACAATCAAATACACACAGACATGAACAAAAACATTATCGTACTGCCTTTTGACTTTTGGCCGTGGCGATAAAAATTCTAGTTTGTAAGTCCTCAGAGAAACAAAGACATGTTCGACTGTTGCTCTCTTGTAGATGGTTCCCCCCACAGACTCCACTTGTGCACAGAGAATATCAATGAACTCCATGAAAATAAACACCATCTAGCATCATAACTGTCACATTTTCCATTAGTTCATAATTTCCTTCTAAAAACCACTAACCACAGACAATTTGAATTAGCGATTAACCATGTTATGAGTCCACAATGGTAATTAACGGGTGACAGTACAAATGGGGCAGTTCTTTGGGAAATTTAAAATGTCTGTAAAATCTTGTGAATGTCACTTCATTTCTTTCAAAATCATAAAATTTTGGTCTGTACTCTGGGCAAGACTGTCGTCAGTAATTGAATGCCATCTTGCCAGAGGCCAGATCATTTAAAATGGGTCTCTGTTTGGCTCCCAGCTGTAGCTCTTTGTACATAGTCCCTGTCTGCCTGTGTATACAGGCCATAAATGATATTAATGTTTAAAGCTTACAGAGATATGCTGTGGTGATACTGCAAACATACCACCACAAGCTGCAAAGTGACATCAAGAAGTATGGCAGAGAATTAAGTCAGGATTGAGGTGTTAAGAGGGGCACATCAACATGGAGGCAAACTTTCATAAAAAGCAAGTGAGAAATTTGGCATAAAAAAATTGAATAGTGAGCTCAGGTAACCAGCACTTTAATTCAAGGTACACTTAACCTTTTACTATTTAATTGTGTGAATGCTGAAAGTTTTCACATTATTGTTTTCCTGTTACGGGTGTTGTCTGTATGTTTTGTTACGTAACTACTTCAGTTTACTAACCATAACCAACTAACCTATATTAAAACATTAGGCTTGTTTTGAATATTACTTCTATGACTTTTTTTTTTTCATTTTACTGTTCTTGATTTAACATTATTTTTCTAATTAAAATGAATTGAGAATGCTTAAAATCTTCTTTTCTTCATTTCAGCTTTTAGCTACTGATTTGCTAAATTTAGCTTTTAGCGATAGTGTTGCCAAATTTAGATTCTAACTACTGTTTTTCTGGTCTTTGTCATGTTTGATAGCTGGTTGCAACACAGGATGCAGACTCTGACATGAGAGATTAAAAAAAAAATAACCAAAGTTTATTCAAAAATCAAAGGAGCTACAGGTCTTATCACCTCGGTAAAGGAGGAACACAGATGGATCCTTTGATGCACAAGAAGCAAACACGAGAGGCAACCACAACAATTGATGTCAAATTAACCAACTGGGAGTGGAGGACAGAACACGCATGGATACAGAAAAACTGATCAGGGGTAACGGGGAACTCCTGGTGAAGAAATCAGGAACAGGTGCAGGTCCACCTGTTTCTGATTTAACATTAACACTGAGGACACAGAGAAAACCGAACCAGAACATATTTTAAAAGGAAAGCCAATTCCTCAAAGTCAAATTTTAGGATGGGTTTTGCAAGTGCAAATGTTATTTTATTGTTTATAGTTCTATCCTGCCATTATCTTTACATGCTTGTTTATTTTCAGGTTGTGGTAGTCACTGGTGCCCGTATCTAGCTATCACTGTGTGAGAGGCGGGGGACACCCTGGACAGGTCTCCAGTCCATCACAGGGACACATAGAGACAAACAACCTTTCACTCTCTCACTCACATCTAGAGACAATTTAGAGTTACCAATCAGCCTAACATGCATGTTTTTGGTCTGTGGAAGGAAACCGAAATACCTGGAGAAAACGCCCAGGTCTCTCTTGTAAATGAGTCATCGAGGCTCAATGGGATTAACCTGCCTAAATAATGGTTGAATGAACATATGTACGGAGAGGACATGCACACTCCATCCAGAAAGATCCAGGTCAGGGATTTGAACTGGTGACCTTCTCGCTGAGAGGGAACAGCTCTACCAATCGAGCCCCAGTGCTACCCTTTTTTAAAAGTCCAACTTGAACAATTCCATTTTGCTTCTTCTGAAAATTTCAGCAAAGTCATTTAATGCTAAACATTCACAATACATTTTTGCAAAAACTCAAATTTTCTCATTCAAACAGAAATTGTAACTCTCCTTTTGAGACAAGTTAATGTATGTCATATCACACAAGTGGGAGAAAAAGTCAACTACATACGATTCCCAAATATATTTTGATATATACTGTATTATATTTCAAGTTTATTGCATCACATGTGGTACATGAGGTGGAATGAAATTATGTACTAAAGGTCCCAGTTACACACAAAAATAGCAAAAATGTAAAGTGTAAAAAGAAACGGTATACTTTGTACAAGGATATCGATTACTTGCTCTTGCCAAGGTTGGATGATTTTCCCCTCATATCCCTCCTCTATTTTGCTTTGCTGCTCTGTCTGTCTGTGAAACTGCTTCTGAGCCTCTTGTATATCTTTCGAACCATAGTTATGGACTTGGATTTGGTCAATTGGCCCCTCAACACAATTGATCACATTTCTTCGAAGAGAAGACAGGCTTTAGGCGAGCTGATTTGCCCTGTTGGCACGCACACAGCTGGATATCTTGTCGACTTGGATGACTTGATGACGTGTCTATCTCTGCTGCCATTTGTGAATTTTAAGAACGCATTTATAATTGGCTTTATGATGGCTGGTTCCTGCTATTTGAATTTGACTTGTTCCTGGTTTATCTACAAACAAGGAAGTTGTCTGCAGCAAATTTGGACCCGATCATGCTGCTTGCCTTCTGATGGCTTGGTGCGTGCCTCGAGCATCCAGACTCAAATGATTTTGGCAGAATGGATCAGATCTCAGGGATTATTCTCAGGGGTGGTCCATTGGTGTGGCTATGTAATTTGGACGTTGCAGAACCGAGTGGACCAACACAGACTCGAAGTAAATGTCATTAAAGTTCTGCCTGTCCCCAAAACAATTGTGTGTTTATTTGAATTTGGCTCCCTTGACTGGCCTTGAATGCCACCTTATCTGAATTTGCCTGGAGAACATGTAATCTGATTTTATCCTGTCATCAAGTGTGGTTCTTTTGGGTAAACAATGTCAGTGATATTGATTTTCTTGAACAGTATTGTTACCAAAATCTGTCCAGTGGTTAATGTTTTGGTAACAAATAAACACAAAGGCACACACAAACCATTACGCAACCACCCGCCTTTCAAACTGGTGGACTGTTCTTAAGATGCTGTGCTCCTTTTACCCAAGCTGAATGCCTAATTGGGCATATACAAGAAGCATACATGGTGACCAAGACATTCTAAATGTCCATATCAGTGTCTGCAGTTCAGACCTCCCAACCACTGAACAATTGGCACTTTATCAAAGGCAAAACAACAACAAAAAATGTTCGAAACTGTTGCACAACAGAAATCAGATATTAAGGCAGAATGGGAAATATTTGTTCAAATCTTACTCAACTCAGCTTTCCTGAAATCAGAAAATAAATAGCTATTAAGCTTATTCCAACAGCGAGAGCTCATTTACTTAGCCTGAACATAAAGTGTGCATTATTGCTCTGTTACTACCATAGAACAGCTATTTAAACTACTAACACGAGGTTGAAATGAAATTACAGTTGCTATATTCTATAAAGATAAAAAAATGCTTTAAGAAGTATCATTTCATTTTTTTTTTCCAGAGTGATTGTCGCTTTTACTTTCTGCTTTTAAATTCATTTGTGGTCACTTTGGGGCTCCTCAAAGCTTGGCAGGCCATTTTGTGAGAAACCATACTGTTGAAGACCATTGGAAAATCTTTTGGTTCCCTGAAGGAAGGGAATGAGGGGCAACATACTTGCTATGGGAATTGCGCCCCCACGCGATTACCTGAAGGAATACACTCACGCCTTTACGGCTAGGGGCGTCACCGCCGTGCCAGAGGTCCCGCCCTCTGGTTACTTAAGTGGCGTGCGCCCCTCCATCTTCCTCTTTTTTGCCCTTCACCTCGCTTAAACCTGAACTACCTCTTCGCGGGACTTCTCTGGTGCTTTCATCGCTCATTCGAGGTGAGCTCGCTCCGTACACAGAGCGCACAGAGAATTATTTCCTGCGTACTGCTGGACTAGCAAGCCTAGTCCAGCATCTTTCTACCTAACCCCGAAGTTTTCTCTCCTCTCTCTACAGATTGCTTCGCGACGGCGCTAACTACGCCATTAAAAATAAAAAATAAATAAAGGAGGCTGCCTTGCTACGTCAAGCTAGTGGGCTGGCCATCGAAAGCAACACGATGGAGGAGATATCTCAAGAAAGAAGAAGGAAAATTCTGGAAGGACTCGCTTGCCTCGTCTCGGACAGAATGGCTCCGGAGAAGGGAAAGCGAAAAGCGAAACTTCCAAGGAAAACCACTGCGGCGCCGAGCCCCACTTCGCGCGCCTGCCCAAGTGGCTGTGGCTTTTATCTCGCAAGCAACGGACACCCACGAGGCCTGTCCAGTCTGCCTGGGAATGCTTCATGCAAAAACTGCGCTGGACGCACCTGATTCTTGCCTACACTGCAGCATCATGATGGATGCGGTGCTGCGGCATCGGGTCGACCTTGTCGCCAAAGCCATGGGGACCTCGGCCACGTCTGTGGACGCAGACACCACGCCTCTCACCCCCACACCGGAGTTGGAGAGTATGGCTCTACACGACAGTACGCGGGTCGAATGGGGTGACATCCCCGATGCGCTGGCCAACATGGAGGACCTGACTGTCGAATTCGACACCCGGGGTATGATGAACGACGACGAGTTATCCATCTCAGCCTCGGGTGAATTTTCAATGGAGGAGGTGGACGTAGAGGTGGAGGATCAGGGTGACGCACTCGACCAGACCCCCTTACCCGCGCTCCCGGACACGGACTCTTCCATCCCTGCTCTGTTTGAACTGTGCCACAGAGCAGCGGACGCACTACAAGTGCCTTGGCCTGAACCCCCTCCTCACCAACAAGTTACGAAGCTAGCGGGAAATCATTTTTATTCAAAGCAGCAGGCTGCCACGAGGCAGAGGATGCCTGTGTTACCAGACTTCCTCACGGAACTGACACGCACCTGGACTCACCCACGAGCCCCTATGCTTTTACCCCTCTCACAATTTCTCGACGTGGACGGGATGGACGAGGTGGGTTTAGCTAACGTGCCTCAAATCGAGGACACTGGCGTCTCACCTGGCCCCAAATTCTTTGGGAACAAAACCAACTCTCCCCAACAGGGCCTGCCGGGCCTCGGCGTCTCTCCTCGAGAGATGCTACAGGGCTCAGGGACTCGCGGCGCGCGCCATGAATGCGTCCGCACTGATGCAAGCCTACCTGGCAGAAAAGCTGTAGCAGCTTCAAGTGGCAACGGACAAGCAGGTGGCTGACGAATTGCTGGAGGAAGCCAGCAGAACAACTGACTTCGTGCTCCGAATGATGGGGACTGCTGTGGTTGCTCAGGGCAGAGGGATGGCGGAAGTGGTCATTGCGACCCGCCATCTCTGGATGACACTGACTGACTTACCCGAGGGACAAAAGGTGCCTTTTCTCTATCACTCGATACAGCCGGAAGGGCTGTTTGGAAAGGCTTTGGAATGGATTCAAATGAAACTGGACCAAAGACGCAAACAGGCAGAGGCTCTCCGGGTGAGCATCCCCCGTAGAAGCTTTGCCTCCCCCCCTCCTACCCAGTCCAGGCACCACTCGACGTTGCGTGCCCCACAGCAAAAGCGGCCAGCATACGAGGAGGAGCCCAGGCAGAGACCCCCGTCGGGCCCTCCTCGTACCGAGCACGCTTGGAGCAAGAACAAGTTTGTCCCTCGCCAAATGTCCAAACACAGGGCCTCTTCGGCGAGTTGCGACGACAGAAAGAAACGGGCCTGATGAACCAAGCTCACGTTTACATGTTACACGGTCACCCGCCCACGCGGTAATGGGAATGAACCGCATAAATCCAGACCTTGTTTGTAACACAGTACAAAAAGCTGGTTTACTTTCAGCATGCACCAATCATTCCCTCCCTGCTGTGAATGACTTAAAATCATATACGTCATGTCAAGTAAGCACAAATAAAATCATGAAACAGCAATTCTGTTTTACTGACTCCCCCCAAAAAAAAACACACACACACAACAAGCAACTTCTACCTAGCAAAGCAGGTCCCTCTCACCTGTATGCCGTCATAAAGGGAGGGGTTTTTTCTCCCCCCCCTCCCTCACGGCCCACGGGGTGTTAGAATATTTAATAAGCCCCGGCAGACTGCTTCTGTTTCATCTGCGGTAAGCAGACACAGTGGCGTCTGTAAACATCCTCCTTGCCCCTTACAGAGGCAGGTGAGTAGGGCCACATGTTTAGGCTCTCGCCCCAATGGCGAGACAGCCAACACACCAAACAGACGGACACGTGACGTGGTCGCAGCTCAAGGAGCCGAGTTGACGTCTCTCGACGGGGAGGCTGCTTCAGGCGCCCTTGTACAGCTTAAAGCTTCACACCTTCATGGAAGCTGTGTTCAGCTGGCTGCAGACAAAAACAGACAGACACGTGACGTGGTCGCAGCTCAAGGAGCCGAGTTGACAACGTCTCTCGACGGGGGGGCTGCTTCAGGCGCCCTCGTACAGCTTAAAGCTTCACACCTTCATGGAAGCTGTGTTCAGCTGGCTGCAGACAAAAACAAGTCTGAGCGTAATCAGATTCCTCTTCCTGTTGTTTGAAGAGAACTGCACTCTTTATCACCAAGACTGAAAGGAACCCCCCCTCCACGCTTTTGTGTGGCGGCTGCTCCTTTGTTATTTACGAGACACGCAAAATCCATGCAGCAGTCAGGCAGCACGTGACCTGCCTCTACGTGCTGATCCAAAGCTGTCTTTAAAATTAATTCGGGATCTGGTCAGTTTACCTGGCACCAGAGCTTCATTGAAGCCAAGGGCCAATGGTTTAGGCCACTCCACTACTAATAAAAATGCCATTTCCTGCATTCTGGTGTATTTTAACAAGTTGTTAATAATAATAATAACTTTTATTTATAACGCACTTTACATCAAACAGATCTCAAAGTGCTAAGTTGTTAAACATCTATGTTTTCCTACATGTAAACATGATTCACTAACTATTTTAGGAGGTCTGCTCGCCTGCGTGGCCTGCAGCCACATAATTTGAAGGAGGATAAGAATAATTCTCCTCCAAATCTGTCTGATGGAGATGACAGGTTGTACCCGTCCTCAATTATCCCTGAGCAGGACAACTCAGGGACAAGCTGCCTCCTCCCAAACCTGGTGGACAACCAGGGGCTGTTGGCCTCTGGTTCACCAGGGGAGGCGCTGCGGCCACCCAGGCCAAAAACTGCTAAAAGTCTCAGTTTGTCGGCCGAAAGGAACAGGCTGATGATGGCAGGCCTGCCAAAAAACCAGTGCTTTAAGTGGAAAAAAATAAGTGCCGGTACCCTCCCTAATGTCATAATAATATGCATACCTGCAAACTTAGAAGGGATGACAAAGGTGACAAACGTTGCGCCAACCCCCCCGAGAGATTTTGTAATTTTTTAACATGCTTCAGGTAAAAGTCATTTACTAACCTGATTTAATGAGAACATCAATAGGAAAGATTGTGTCAACCAAAAAAATCAACAACCAACAACAGCAGCAAGTCAAATACAGCAGAACATTTTGCTAACAATGCGTTGCTCCAAGTCAACAGATGCATTTAAAAACTTGAGACTTATCTCTTCAGACAGGCTTTTGGTTAATTTTGTACATTGATTTTAGAGTTTGTTATGTTTTACCTTTTTGTATAGTACTTCTGTGATTTTATGATTTTATTTTTCCTTTTGTAAAGCACTATGTGACTCATGTCTGTGAAATGTGCTATATAAATAAAACTCACTTACTAACAGTAAAAACTCATTTCTTAAATATGCTGGTCAAGATGTTTTGCCAAAAATTTTGAATAAAGATGCCATTTCCTGCATTCTGGTGTATTTTAACAAGTTGTTAAACATCTATGTTTACCTACATGTAAACATGATTCACTAACTATTTTAGAGACATCTAACAAAATAAAGTCAGGTCCTGTGTGGACAGATTAAAAAATTGTTTAAATTATTATTGATCATGAATCAGGATATTTTAGAGACAACTCATTCAACTAGTTCATATAGACATCATCCTGTTTTTAAACTCACTCCTGTGGCTAAGATAATTAAATTAATGTGACAATTTATCACAGTGGCTTTAGCGGTGCAACTGACTTTTACTTTGTTAATTTTTATTTGTAACACAACATGCCATTTTACTAAACAATGGTTACACTCCACTGCATGTATAAAAATATTAACTTTACCCACACGTTGGAGGAGTTACTTCCGCCTCCCTCGCGCTCTGTCGCGCTGCAGAGTTTTTATATTTTTACAGATTTCGCTGTCGTCTCCTCCCCCTGTCTATCCTGAGGTTGTGATTGGCCAAAAGGACGAGCTCCACCAAAGATGTTTTATTGTCGACAGATGCATTACTCTTTCTTGAAATCCAGTCAGGGGGAAATAATACATTCTAATCTGCCATGGGTCTTTCAAGTGGAGAAGACGAAAATAAGTTCCGGAATGCACCTGACTCTTAAAATAAGTCCCGGTACTCTCAGGGTTAAATTTTAGAAGTGGCAGAACTGGGTTCCGGTGAGTTCCGGCCCACTTAAAGCACTGCGAAAAACGTGGTATTAACCATACAGAATGCTCGTGCAAGGTCAACATAATCTTTATATGCTCAAAAATGGCGTATCTTCGAGGCCTGGTGCTTTGAAAGAAATATTATTTCTTATGCATGCAACCTGGTCCAAATCCTGACCTTCCTTCAGGATCTCTTGGAGAAGGGTCGTTCTCATTCAACGATTAAAGTCTTCCTTTCAGCTATTTCTGCTTGTCATGAATGCTGGGGAAACAGGACACCTGGAGCACACCCAATTATAATAAGATTTATGAAGGGTGTTCTTCGATCTAATGCCCTTTATCCACAGGGCCTGTTCGCGCTCGTTCGGTCTCCTTCGTAACTAGTTAACAACTAGTTATGGACAGTGCTTTAATGCCCTTTATCCACAGGGCCCGTTCGCGCTCGTTCGGTCTCATTCGTAACTAGTTAACAACTAGTTATGGAGTGTACCCACAGGGGCCTGTTCACGTGAAACCAGACCTATTTTGGTGCCTGCCTCACTGGGGTACATAGGTCTGGTTCTTGTAGGGTCCAGTTATGACATCAGCACAGTGTGGTCACTGATTGGTCAGGGGGCTTATTCCTAGGTCGGAGGGCGGAGATTCAGTCTTCCAGGAAATCCAATCCACAATTTTCTTTTTCACC
>JBBPBX010060751.1:0-15101 GCA_038048925.1 Garcialebias charrua
GTAATGCCAAACCACCACCTTCCAACATCAGTAGAGAAGAGAGGGATGCACTCACCACTCTTAGCAAAGACAAAAACATCATAATTCTCCCAGCAGACAAAGGAAGGTGCACAGTGATTTTGAACCAGAAAGACTATCATGAGAAAGTTATGTCACTCCTTAGTGACTTAACCACTTATGAACCGCTGAAAAGAGATCCAGGAAGTGGTTACAAGAAGAAGTTGATAGATTGCCTGAAAATTTTGAAGCAGGACAAGGCTATTGACAGTATTCTGTACCACAGACTGTACCCAGGGGAGGCCACGCCAAGTCTGTATGGTTTACCCAAAATCCACAAACAAGGTGTACCTTTAAGACCAATTGTTAGCATGATTAACTCGGTCACTTACAATGTTTCCAAATATCTGGCATCTGTACTCATCCCTTTAGTTGGCAGCTCAGAACACCACATACAGAACACCATGGACTTTGTGGATAAGGTGAGGGATGTCATCATGGAGACTGATGAAACAATGGTCTCTTTTGATGTCACATCACTCTTTACGTGCATTCCTGTTGATGAGGCAGTAGAGGTGGTCTGTTTAAGGTTAAAATCAGACACCACTCTGAGCAACAGGACCACACTTTCCACAGAACAGTTGTGTCAACTCTTGAAACTGTGCCTGCAGTCAACCTACTTCACATATGGGGAGCAATATTATAGGCAGTGAAGGGATTTCAGTTTGGGTGTTCAAATGAGCCAGGCGTCTCTTGAAGCAAATCAGATTTATTGAAAAAGATACAGGTTAACAGATTAAGCAGACAATCAATTGATCAATATGCATACGATCGGATGATTCGTTGAACCGACCTTTTCGCTCGAAGTCGCCCAAGGAATGTCAGTTTGCTGCTCTGGTGCGCGATATCATAAAATGTTTTGAGCTCCTTATTGGTCTGAGGAGCTGCTATCAGTAGTTGCTAAGGCAACTGAGATTTATAGAGTGCCCAAGGTCTTCTTCTGGAATGACCTGATTGTGTGTGCCTCTTTGTTTGAGCATAAGTTTTAGAAGAGTTTAGATTCAAACTAGTTTCCTTCGACCTTTATGTTTCACCTGTTGCACCTTTTATGTCATGAAGTGGCACATTCTGTGTCATGAACTAAGTGTCTGTGTTTATACTAAAGATGTACCTGTTCTTTCAGCCAAATCCTGTGTCTGCTTTGCCCTTCCTCCCTGTGGGGGGGGAAGGGCAGATGTCGGCCTCAGAGTTGCTTCGAGCTGCAGGTCTGCTCAAACTGCACACCGGTAAGATTAAAGTTTGCACAGTGCATTTAAGCATCTAAGCATGATTGTATTAAAACCTTTGATTACATGAAACACATTTGTGAACCTTTGATTACATGAAATATAGTTATGTATGAATATACCTTTGTGATTACATGAAATATAGTTATGAATGGATATAAGTTTAATCATAATACGTATATAATGGTGCTTTCTTCTTCACTCCCTCTCTCGACCGATCAAAAGATCGGTCGAAACCAACAGCTGAACTCCATGTGGGCCCCCCGAAGAGGACCTCAACCCCAACACCACACCAAAACAAACAAATCACCAAATGCAAAATCAAGCTAAGGTAGTAAAACTCTCAAAATCAACTAAATCTAAACCAAAACCCCATCTGACCCCAAAACTAACCACTAAAACCAAAACAAGGTAAGGTAATCTACCACCAAACGTAACCAAATCCAAACAAACCTCATCTGACTCCAACACCAACCAGTAACTAAACACCAAAACGATAAGCAAAAGCGTAATTTATGAAATTATAAAAGGATAAATGCAAAATCACCCTCACTCCATTGTCCTCCCAGGACTCCTCCAAGAACCACTCATCACCTCTACAGGTATCTAACACACGAAATCAACCAAATCTAACGACCACTTCCATCCGACTCCACAACTAATCATCAACTCAACACCAAAACAAAAATCACAATCCACAAACCATCCCAACCGGACATTAGAGGGAAAATGTAAGCATCCCTGTAACCCCATCGTTGGAGTGCACTGCCTGACCCCTCATCAACTCCACAGGTATCTGGACGCGGCCAAATACATGTGAACCCTCTCATCCGGCAGAGATCCGCGGCTGGCCCCACTCGGACTCCAAAATCAACACTGTAGATCAACCACCAAACACACCATTCGCATCTCACACTGACCACATTATTAATCATCAAAACACATCCAGAAACAACAAACCCATCTGAGAATCAACGTCATTAGGACAAATGCACACCACTCTATCTAAGAATAAAACCCATGCCAGTATCTATACCAGCCTAATATACGAAATCATAATACAATCATCACTGCGACGCCATCACCACCCCTTAAAACAAAAATGAAACATGAAACACACCGGAAAACAACAAGACATCATAGAATTAATGTGATTAGGCCAAAAGCAACACCTCTCCATTCCATCACCAAACATCCCCCGCCACTACAGGTATCTATTCTCTGCCAAATACAGGTGAGTTTGTGCGGCAGGCGATGGCCTGCACCCTGCCTGCACCAGGGGAAACGCCGTCCCATAATCCTCCACCCCCCTGGAAGCAATCATCTTCGAGATCTTTGCCCATGCACAAGGTGTCACACACCCCATAAATAGGCAGAACAGAACCAGAATCGCTAGTGGCAAGGCCAAGAGCTTGACCAACACCTGAGGCCATGAGCCTCTCGTGAACCAAGACAGTGCACGCCACAGCCCTGTGTGCGCCTCCTCCGTCTGATGCTCCTGAAGCTCTCTCAGATGGCGCAGGGCCACTGTCACCCTGACCTGTGGATCCGAAGCAGACTCATCAGGTATGAAGGTACAGCAGGTGTTATTATCAATCATCTCACACACTCCATTAATAGATGCCTTCAACAAATCCAACAGCAATCTATGATGTAAAGACACAACATACATGGCCCACCGTTCTGCAGAGGTGGTCCCTAATGCCTGCATCGACTCATAAATGAACATCCCAAATTGGTAATCTAAAGATTCCATGTGCAACAGGTGGTCCCCGACCTTCGATCCCGGGAAGAAGCTACGCTTCCATTCTACTGGGACCTCTGAACCCCAAGAAGACTCGAGCTGACTGACGTCAGAAGTCTTTGACTGTCCCACATAGTGAGAACCGTTACTCAAAGACACCAGGTACGACCCCTCTGTAACCGCAACAGGTGCACAGCACCCAGTCCAGTTCACTGGCAAGGTCAGGAATACTTGATGTCCACACAGCCAGGCCAAGTCCTCAACCGGATACGTTCCATTGCTGCTAGGCACACTCCTGAACTCCCTGCCCGGATGGTACACCGCTCGGCACCTCCCCTCAGGGAGTGACCCGACTACCACCTGATATGAGTCCTGATGATGGACGCGGTGCACACAGACAGGAAACTGTCCACCGGATGGCCATTCTACAAATTGAGCTAACACCATCGGGTGTGATAATGTACTCAATTTGCACCACTTAGGCTGACATTGCAGGTGCTCCATGTAGAATCCTCTGGAGCTCATCTGCAGAACACAAAATGATAACATCCGGTCAAGAGGTTTAAACTTCAAAGGCAGCTGCGATTCCGAGACAGGAAGTGGGGTACAGATGTAAGAGTCAGACCTGTGACGGCTTCTGGCCAAAAACTGCGCATACCTGTACCAAGAGTTCCTCTGAAAGACTTCAGAAAAATTCATCGATAGATGACCAGCATCCTGTACCTGCGTCCATGTCCCCTGCATGAGGACCTCTCTCTCGCTCCTCTGATGAGGTACAGGATGACAGCTTGGATGACCTGGTATCACACAGAAATATTCCAACAACAGAATAGTGGAAACTATAATCAATGACCCCACTCCTGCAGCCACCATTAGCCTCTTCTGCCCCTCAGCCATGCTTGATCTAGTTCGAAATCCACTACAGTGTCAAACCTTGAACCCTGAAATGTGATGAAACACAACAGAAACACAAATTACCCCCTTCTCAGTTAAAATGAGATGATCTGAAAAAGTAAACACACAAAAGACACTTTGGTGCAGAAAGTCCAAACACCCAAACACATGCACGGTTTATCAAAATCTTCTTCTTGTAATCTATAATTATTATATATATATATATTCTTTTTTTTTTTCTATCTTTATTATTCAGGAATCACTGGAACCGCACCTGTGAGAAAATACAGTTGTATGCTGCACGGATCGCTCTCTCATTAAAAGCTTAAACCAGAAATAAGGAATCAGTCAAAAACCCATAATATTTTATGATTTTAACACTGAAATTGAAAAATTTTAACTCCAAACCCATGAAAGTTAGACCTGGAAATTATGTGTTGTTCTGCTGAATTCTAATTTTAGATCTAAGTAAGTCTAATTGCTAAAAGTTAAAAGTTACAGTGTAGCAGCAAATTTTTGACCTAAACCAACTCTAAGATAAGAAATAGTCATTAATTTAATATTAAAAGTGAAATCCACTATCTAATCCTAAGTGTGTGATCTTAAAATGTGTGTTTTAAGATTTAAAGCATGAAATATTACTGATTTAACACTGCAAAATAGAAACACCTGTAAATTTTAAAACACTGTGTCAGTCTTTTCTGAATCGATTTGACCCTCTGCTTTCTGTTCTCCTCAGAATTTTCGTGGAAAGCTGTTTTTCTTCAGAGGCTACCACCCTTTTTCTTGGGCTGCAGATATGCTGATGATTAATGCCAGGTGGGTTGTGTTCAATACCCCGTTCCCCTGGCGTGCAAACACTGCCCCTAACCCAAAAGTGAATGGTCGACCTCCTCTTTTATGCACCTCTTGATGTGGCCTGCCTTGTTGAGTTTTGATCATGCAACTGGCTATTCTCTCTCCTTCTCTCAGGGCAACAAGGTGGACAGACCTGGCACCAGGGGGAACTGTTTCCCTATCGTTCTGGTGTCCTTGCAAACACAAGCACAAAGATGCTCTCCAGGAAGACAGGTGTTTTCAGGAAGCTCCACCACTCGAACCTGAACACCACGTGAACAGATGACTTCCACGGCAGAGGAAGTGGAGTGAAACGATGAAAAGATGTGACCCACACCTTCCACGAACCAGACCTCAAGGATGAAGATGCAGGACAGCCCACCGCTCTTTAGCCGTTTACGCATTTGCCGGCCCTCCCCGGTCCCGCTCGTCTCTGGTTGGCCCAGAGCCAGCTCTGGCCCGCCCTCGTTGATTGCGCACTGTCCGGAGAGCAAGCCTTGAAGTGGGTGGGGTGTTCACTTGACGTGGGTGGGGTATTCACTTGACGTGGGTGGGCAGTTCTTACCGAAAAGCTCAAAAAGGATATGACGTCAGTTTGTCTGCGACCCATCAACAAAGCCGAACATGGAGGACGCGGAGCTCATGTGTGTGTTGATGCTGCTGATCGAAGTGCTTCAGTTACACACTGCAGTACTAAAAGCGATATGTGAACGTCGAGAGAGATATCGAGTTAGACAAAAAATCGCGAGGCGACGTAGAGCACAGTGGTTCCGAAGGTTCTGCATGGCTGTACAGCAACGTAAAACAGCGAGACAGCGTCGACTGGTAAGCGGTTAGCCTGCTAGCATAATTAGCTTGATGTTACATGATTTGGTTATGAAAGTAGTTGCTATCTAGTGTATCTGAATGACCACTAATGGCCCGGGACATTTGTCTAGATGTTTATCTATATTTGAACTTACTATTAAGTCATTAGTAATGTTTTTATTTTGTTGTTGTCCGATTTAGATGATGTGCTGCCTACGGGGACCGTCTGTCTGGGCCTACGAACGCAGCTCTAACTGGTGGGACAATGTGGTTCCAACATTCACCGAAAGGCAATGGATTGAAAACTTCCGTATGTCTGAGGAAAGTTTTAATTACATCTGCTCCAAATTACGACCAGCATTGGAGCGGAAAGACTCTACATTTAGGAAGTGTGTGGGATTAAAAAAAAGAGTAGGGATTGCTCTGTGGAAGCTAGCTACAGGATCAGAGTACAGGAGCATAGGGCATCTGTTTGGTGTTGGCGTAACAACAGTATGTAATTGTGTTCAAGAGTTTTGTACAGCTGTACATGATTTAATGGTACCTGAGCTTATTAAATTTCCAACTCCTGAACGCTTTAATGAGATGGCAGCCTGTTTTGAGGAGAGGTGGGGTCTCCCCCAGTGTGTGGGTGCTGTTGACGGTTCCCACATTGAAATCAAAGCACCATCTGAGTACCGCAAAGACTATTTTAACCGCAAGAGCTGCCACTCCATTCTCCTTCAGGGTGTTGTTGATGGAGACGGCCTCTTCTGGAACATCAGTTCTGGACAGCCAGGTAGTTTGCATGACTCGAGAGTGCTGAGACTGTCTTCGCTGGGGGAACTGGCAGCGCAAGGACGGCTTTTTCCACCGCACACCAGAGACATCGAGGGTGTCAGTGTCGGCTACTACATCCTCGGAGACTCTGCATACCCTTTACAGAACTGGCTAATGAAGCCTTTTTCTGACAATGGACGTTTAACACAGGAGCAGCAAACCTACAATTACAAGCTCAGTCGGGCGAGAGTAGTGGTTGAGAACGCTTTCGGACGGTTGAAAGGAAGGTGGCGTTGTTTGCTGCAGAAGAACGAGTGTGACATAGACCTTGTCAGAATTATGGTGACAACTTGCTGTGCTTTGCACAATCTGTGCGAAAGTCATCGGGCGACGTATGACGACACCTGGGATGTGGAACCCGCTGGCCCACATCGTGCTGGAGGCGCTGCAAATGGAGGTGGAGCAGGAACTGCTGTACGCAATGCCCTTGTCCAGCTGCTGCAACGTAACGTGATTTGAAATGTCCATTTTCCTATCTGTTCATTAAATGTAAACATTGTATGACAGTCTGATTTACTGTACATTAAAAGTACTCAAAATGTCAGTTGTTGTTGGTTCAATACACATAAATATTTTGAATCTATAACATACTATACACTGTCATATATATCTACAGTATATATACACTATATATACTCTATACAGTATATAAACTGAATACAGTTTATATACTGTATACAGTACATGTACAGTATACAGTATATGCACTGTATACAGTATATGCACTGTATACAGTATTTGTACTGTATACAGTTAAAATACTGTATACAGTACATGCACTGTATACAGTATTTGTACTGTATACAGTTAAAATACTGTATACAGTACATGCACTGTATACAGTATATGTACTGTATACAGTACATGTATTGTATACAGTACATGTACTGTATACAGTACATGTACTGTATACAGTACATGTACTGTATACAGTACATGTGCTGTATACAGTACATATGCTGTATACAGTACATATGCTGTATACAGTACATATGCTGTATACAGTACATATACTGTATACAGTACATATACTGTATACAGTTAAAATACTGTATACAGTACATGCACTGTATACAGTATTTGTACTGTATACAGTTAAAATACTGTATACAGTTAAAATACTGTATACAGTACATGCACTGTATACAGTACATGCACTGTATACAGTACATGTACTGTATACAGTACATGTACTGTATACAGTACATGTACTGTATACAGTACATGTACTGTATACAGTACATATACTGTATACAGTACTGTATACAGTACATATACTGTATACAGTACTGTACATGTACTGTATACAGTACTGTACATGTACTGTATACAGTACTGTACATGTACTGTATACAGTACTGTACATGTACTGTATACAGTACTGTACATGTACTGTATACAGTACTGTACATGTACTGTATACAGTATATGTACTGTATACAGTATATGTACTGTATACAGTATATGTACTGTATACAGTATATGTACTGTATACAGTACATATCCTGTACATGTACTGTAATGTACATGTAATGTATATGTTCTGCCACTGCCCAATCCATCTAATTTATTTATGTGTTTGCTGATCACAGCCATGTGCAAGTAAAGCAAAATTTTAAGAAATAAGTTTATTGCACAAGAATGATAGCGTAGAAAAACAACAAGGAAGACTGAAATAAACAGCATTACAACCTAACAACCCAAAAATGCACACCCAATATTTAAAAGAATATGAAAAAGGATAAAATCTTCAAGCTTATATCAAATCACAATCACAAAGCCTATTTTTGTATTACAGAAAAGAGCTGTAAGAATTATCTCTAGAAAGCATTACCGTCATCCATCAAGTACATTATTTTATCAACTAAAATTATTGAAGTTCCATGATTTGGTAGACTATAATATTTTATCAGTTATGTATAGAGCTCAGAATAATGAATTACCTTTAAATATCCAAATGCACTTTGTTAAAAGACAAAGTTGTTATCTTAAGGGAACAGAGTTGTTTGTAAAACCACAATTCAGAACTAGTTTGAATGGACGTTCTACCTCAATTCAGGGAATTAGATTATGGAATGGCTTGGAGAATGTAGTTAAAAATGCCAAGTCAATGTTTACATTTAAAAAAATGATCAAAACAAATGTGTTAAAAAAAATATATGCGAAATAACGTAATGTGTACTGAATTAGTTAGAAAATTAGAAAGTGTTAGTCATTTTGTACTGTATTAGTATTAGTTAGAAAATTAAAAAAGAGTTAATAATTTTGTACTGTTGGTTGAAGAATATTATTGTTTAACCTGATTGTTGGAAAAAGTTGATTGAAGATTATTATTGTTTACATGGTTCGACTACTGTTGTTTAATCTGATTGTTGGAGATAAGGAGCAGATATAATAAGATTTACTCTTCTTTCTGCTATCTTTCATTTTTTTACATTTTTGTACACTATCATTATGAGATTGTCTTGTATTGCTTCTTTTGTAAAAAAATGAACAAATATTATAAACATAAACATAAATAATTCACTTTCTGGCAGCCATCACATCCACAAGCTTGGCAAAGGAGTCGGCTATGCGTTTGTGCTGTCGTGCAATCAGCCTCATGCTCCCAGCGTCTGCCTTCCGGTTCGCCATCTCCTGTTGACGGATGGTGGCCTCCTGCTCCCGATCCTTCTGTCCTTCCTCCACCTGCCGGTCCATAATGCGGTCTTGCAGGATCCGGTCCTCACGAGACTCCTCATGCATTGCCAGGATGTAATCTGCATATGAGGTGTTGCGTGTGGTGCGTTTCCTGAAACGCAAACCTGAAAACCAACACAGAGCATTGGAAATTACACACACATTTGGAAATACTTCTGTCTATGAAGGACCAAACTGACATAATAAGAAATAAAAGCAGAAATATATATATTCATCATATTTATATTTCTGCTTTTTATTACTTTTAACACATGATTTTCTGAAAATATATTAAAATATTTTGCTTTGCATTTTTTAGCTTCTCCTTTTTCTTATCAATGTAATTCTGCTCGTTGAAATAATAAACAATACATATATTTATGATTTTATTTATCATTAAAATATATATTTCTACTTTATATAGTACTTTATCTACTTCATCTATTTAGATATTTAATTGTTTTCTTCAGCATTATGTAGGACATATATTTCTACTTTTATTTAAGTATGTACAGTATTGTTTTGTGTCGGATACGTATTTATTAATTCCTTTATTAATATGTCAAACATTGATTAATTAAATGACATACACACATTTGGATAACAAGTAGAAAGTTGTCTACAGTTATATGTACTCCAAAAGTTATTGTTAGTTAGGAAGTTAGTTAGAAGTTCAGTCTTTATGTTAGAGTTACATTTCTTTTTTTGGCGGGTTATTTTGATTACATAAACAAACACTGAGCCCACCTGGCTGAGAACGTGAAGCAGAGGCCGTGGGGTCCGGAGTTGAGGCCCTCCCAGCTGAGCACACTGGCGGTGTGGTTGGTTGTGAACACAATTCACCCGTTTGCTCCTCTGAAGCGGTAGAAGAGGACTCAGGAGTTTCTGCTGGCGTTGAAGACGGCGTCGAATGATCTAATTTAAAAGAAAAAACACACGTTACACGAACTACGTTAGCCTGTTGTGCTAGGCTAGCTAGCCTGTTGTGCTAAGAGGCTAGCTGCTGCCTCAAGCGTGGCTTGACAATAGCTAGCCAGAAAAGTAGCCACAAACCCAGCAGCCTGTACACGTTTTTGAGTTTATTTAGGAAGACAAAAGATGACTAATAAACACAAGTAACAACAGCTCACCTTCCATCTCGCTCTCCAACATTTGGGTGGCTGAGTCGAGAGCCATTTGGCTACCGTTGCTGGATGGCCGTTTTCCAAAGATCTCGTCCATTTTATTGAACCAGCGCCAATCCTTCCTTCCTCGTCCACTTTTACCGTTATGGTCTTTCATGGTCCGGTAGTCTGATTTCATCTTCTTTAGCTTCTCCCGGCATTGCTTGGAGGTCCGAGTGAAGCCAGCCACAGCCATTTCCTCAGACGCACGCTTGAAAACTTTTTCATTTCGTGTGCTGCTGTCCAGCTCCCTCTGCACACGCTCGTCTGCGAGGTAATTTAGGAAGAAGCTTACTTCATCGTTTGACCACGGAACGCACGCAGCGGGGGCTTTGGAAGTAGACATGCTGTTTTCTAAAATGGAGGTTGTTGTTGTTAGAACGCGAGGTTAACAGCAGTCGCAGTTGATGACTCAACACGCAGCTAGTCCCGCCCTCTGGTCCAGCCCCTACACGAAGCAGTCCAGCCCCTGCTGCAAACAACGAATCAAATGTGAGCAGTAAATGACGTGAAACTGGGCCCGGAGAGCTGAGCCCGATGGAACCACGGAGGAGATGGTTCCATGACGAGGGCGGAGTCGGGGAAAAAAAGGAAAATGCGAACATGCTGAACCCGGGTTAGAAGCAGGGAGGAGCCAGGGAGAGCCGGGGAGGGCCGGCAAATGCGTAAACGGCTTTTGTAGATATTCAGAAGCCCTCTCTCCTGCATCCTGGTGAGTGCTCAAAAACTTGGCAAATATTTCTTCACCATCATCTACAAGTCCGTATGCTGACTGAAGGAGACGGACATATTCTTGTGGATATGAATGAGAGCCAAGCTGTTTCACAATATCTAATGCAGGGGATAGCAAACTTTCCAGAATCATCCTTCTTTGCATATCAATGGAGAATCCATCTTGAAACATCAGTTCAACATGAAGGATCCAAGTCTCAAAATCCACTTCTCCAGGGGGTTTAGGCACTCGTCCAGAAAAGGAACGAAGTCTCTTTGGAGTTAAATTTGATGAAGCAGCTTCATTTTTTATTACATGCTCAACAATTATGCGTTGCACATCTGGGGGATTCAACATATCATCACTCAGTGGAGGTGTGTTAGTTGACAAAGCTCGTCTCTTACTTTTTGCTCTTTGTTCTGGTTGTTTGGAGTGAGATGGATTAATGGCACGAGTTGTATGAATTTGTCTTTGATGTCCCTTTGATGTGAGGGCAGTGTCAGCGTTATCAGATTCAGTCTCTCCACCATCAGAACTGCTCGACTCACAACCATCTTGTTCTGAGGCTGTTTTCTGAGCTTTAATTTCTGCTGAAGACTGAGAAAACACAGGTGAAAGTAAAACTCTCTTTATATCATCAACACACCACCTTGCAGTTAGATATTTGGCTGTAGCTAATTCACATGGAAAATTTGGCTTAAGATGCTCAACTGCTTCTTCATCATCCAACTCAATGATGGCTTCGCTTAACCTTAACCTGACTATCTTCACCACTGCGCCATAAGTTTTAAGTGCTTCAGTTATGTTTGCATCAGTGGCATCTTCATTTAGGCCAAAAGCTAAGATTGATTTCTTTACATTCACCCCATACTTTTGCTCAATGTCAGCAACATTAATCTTATTTACTTCCATTCTGTCTGGTATCAGTGTTTTTATTTTAATTTTATTTTAGTTGCTGATGTTGCGCTTACTTAACTTATAATCCTCCTGGCTAGGCTCGCCACTAAATGATTCCATGTAACCACTACTTAATTTACTAGTGTAAGAAAAAATTTACAAGACAACATTGATAAATGTGGCAAAACATTAAATAATTGGCTTCAGAGAGATTTGACGTTGTTTGGTAGAACATTATTAACAAAAACTGAATCCTTATCCAGGTTGACGTATCCTGCATATTCATTAGCCATCCCCCCAAATCTCATTAAACAGATTAACAAAATAAATTTTAACTTTATTTGGAAAAACAAACACCATTACATTAGAAAAAGTGATTTGCTAAAAAATTATGAGGAAGGTGGTATTAAGGCAATTGATTTTGAAATCATGAATGGTACTTTAAAAATTAGATGGCTTCAGTCCCTTCTAAAAAACGGTGATCTTATTTGGTTTGCTATACCGTCATTCATATTTCAGAAAGTAGGAGGTATTGAGTTGTTATTGAAATGTGATTTTGAATTATCTAAACTCCCCCTACAGCTCTCTGCTTTCCATAAACAGGTTTTGTTACAGTGGAAGTTGATGTTCAAACACAATTTCAGCCCTCATAATGTCCCACTATGGAACAACAGAGCAATTCTATGGAGTAGAAAATCTATATTCATAAAAGATTGGTGGAATAAACAAATATGGTCAATCACTCAATTACTAGATGGAAATGGTGAAATTTTAAGTTTGGAGGAATTTAACAGGAAATATGGAATTGTTTGTTCATTAACATTTTATAAGAAAGTATTACGTAGCATCCCTGATGTCCTTTTTCAGTCAATTAAAAACAATTTATCTCATCCCTATATTCCAAGACTCCATAAGATTCAAATTGAGTATGTGGATATTAGGGAAAGTAAATGCAACAACAGGTTTTTAAACCAATATTCAATAAATAACATGTACCCAGGAAGAACAAAAAGCACAGCTCTATTACAAACTTTTAATAATTCTACAAGAGTCAAAATAAGAACAAATTATTTGAGATTTCCGATTCCTCCTAAACTTAAAGAACTACATTTTAAATTTATAAATAACATATATCCTTCAAACCAATTCTTAAAAGAGAGATTTAATTTTAATGTAGAAAATTGTGGTTTTTGTAAGACTCAATTGGAAACAACTAAACATTTGTTTTATGAATGTGAAGAAGTATTGAAGTCAGTCAGAGTCAGAGTCAGAGAGAATTTATTGTCATTTGCACCGCATGTAGTACATGTGTTGAAAACGAGATTATGTACACAGGGTCCCAGTTACATCCAACAACAAATGCAAGAGAAATACAATAATAACATCTAGGATTAACTAAGAGAGACATCACATCAGCTAGTAATACACTAAGCCCTAATGTAGTAGAAAAACATCATTATAAACAGCAGCACGAACATGAGCAGATGGTCACAGATGAACGCAGCAACAAGAAACAGATCAGTACAGTATCAGTATGATGTGACATTTTGCAGTGTTTATTCTTATTATTTATTTATTCATGAGTCTGACAGCCTCAGGGTAGAAGCTGTTTCTCAGTCTAGTGGTTCTACATTTGATGCTCCTCAACCTCCGTCCCGAGGGGAGTGGTGCAAAGAGTGAGTGTGCTGGGTGAGTGAGGTCTTTCATGATGCAGGTCTCTTTTCTGCATTGAACTTGTGGAAACAACTTCACAACTTTCTGTCTGCTAAGGGAATAAACTTGGATTTTGTTTCCTTAGAAAATATTCAATTTGGTTTATTCATTAAAGATAAGAACTTAGAATTTATTGTAAATGTTCTGATTATTGTAACAAAATACTATATCCATAAATGTCGATACGCAAAATGCTCCCTTTCTATCAGTGCTCTAAAAAATGATATTTCTTTTTTCAAAAGTTGTCTAAAAAAGATGCAGAATGAAAATGCAGTAAAATTATATGAGTTAATGGAAGTTTTTTAGTTTCTAGCCCCCTGATTTGTATGTTTTTTTTTTTTGATTTATTGTTATTTTTTCTATTTTTCATCTTTTAATTCCCTTATTTTTTATTTTTAGTTCTTTTTTTTATTCTGTGAAGGACTTATTTTAAGTATTATTGAGACTTTTCTTGAACCTTTGCAATCAGAATGTATTATAGTCTTTAGGAGATGTGATTCTTGTATGAGATATTGATGGTGTTTTTGACATGTTACAGGTAGTCCCCGATTTACGAGCGCTCTGATCTGCGAGGTTCCAGACTTACGAGCTGCGAATTTTTGGAAAAAACGAAAAAAATACTGAGTTTTCATGTGTTTTTTCACTACAGTTAGTTAGTTAAGCATATAAACACACGTTTCCGATCATTTTTATGCACTCAAAAGTAGTTTTTAGATGAAAATAGAGTGTTTTTAGTCGCGCTAGCGAAAACCGTTCCAATTTACGAGCGGATTTCCGGATTTACGAGAGAAATGGCGGCCGTTCCAAATTACGAGATTTCCGGTTTACGAGCGCCTCGTTGTAACGGATCTCGCTCGTAAATCGGGGACTACCTGTATTGTGAGTTTTGTCATTGTCATTGTTACTTTTGTTTATCACTAATAAAAAAAAATAAAAAAAAAATTCTGTCTTCTCTAATTCTGCTGAGACGTCAAGTACGTCTTCTTCTTCTTCCCTTTTTTTAACACAGAGAAGAAATTTGGATCTAGGGCCCTCTACAGGACATTCTAAGAACTACAAGATAATACATTAAACATACAGACAAATCAACACAGTTTATGGGGGTTACATTACTGTTTATCTTTTACAATTTATACTTTTGTTGGATGTAACTGGGACCCTGTGTACACAATTTTGTTCCACCGCATGCAATGTGAATGACAATAAAGAACCTTGTATTGTGTATGCATGTATAAATACATATATGTAAATGTCTGTGCATGCATGTACAAATGTATCACATAGAAATTTTCCCCAATACTTGTATCTGCACCAGAATTGCAACTTCTGCCCTAAACATCAAAGTCTATAAAGCTTGTGTAAATTAAGTACTCCCTACACTGCTGTGGAGACATGAAACAAAATTACATTTAATTTTTCATGGTGCATTGTATAATTTTGAATAACAAAAGTTTCTAGGTTTTTATCTTGTTGCTCTAAAACATCTTGTGATGACGTAAAATGTTTTCCTCTGCCTAACATACAGAAGGATCACAGAGTAAACACACTGCTTT
>JBBPBX010060752.1:7568-21340 GCA_038048925.1 Garcialebias charrua
GTTCCAGAGTCTTGGGCCTGCTACAGAGAACGCCCTGTCACCCCTGCGCTTAAGGCGAGTTTCTGGAACTATTAAGAGTACCTGATCCTCTGACCTCAAAGCACGTGGAGGGACATATGGGTGTATCAGATCCGAGAGATAGGCGGGGGCGAGACTGTTCAGCGATTTGTAGACATACATGAGAATTTTGAATTGGATTCGAAGATGAACCGGTAGCCAGTGAAGGGAGGCCAAGACTGGTGTAATGTGCTCTCTTTTGCGTGTGCTGGTTAAAAATCGGGCAGCTGCGTTCTGAACCAGTTGTAATCGTGCAATGGTGGCTTGACTGACGCCAAAGCAGAAGTGAATTGCAGTAATCAAGCCTAGATGTAATGAATGCGTGAATCACTGTCTCCAGGTTGTTTTTTGATAATATGGGCTTCAGCTTAGAGTCTAAGCTGTCTGTCTAAGCCTTAGACAGACGCCTCAGCTGGAAAAAACAGGATTTGACGATCATGTTTACATGACTGTTGAGTTTCATGGAGGGATCCATTATCACTCCCAGATTTGTGACTTTTTGTTTTTCGGACAGGGGTAGAGCAGAAATCTTACATTCTGGTGGACTTTACTGTTCAGTAAATCTGACAGTACTGTACCCCTACAATATATTTTGAATAATTTGTCAGTGATGGACTGGGGACCTTTCCAGAGTGTCCCCGCCTCTCGCTGGATATGGGCACCAGTGACCCCCTTGACTCAAAAAGAAAGAAGTGGGTAAAGATAAAGGATGGTTGATGAATTCACTGATTAATTATTTGTTCCTATATTTTTATTTATTTTATTTTTGGAAAAATCCAGGCAACTAAGCTCAGACTACTGCAACTCCCTGTTTATTGGAATCCCTGGCAAAAACCTTCAGAAACTTCAATATATTCAAAACAGTGCAGCAAGGATCTTGTTGAGAGTTCGGAAATTTGAACATATTACGCCCATTCTCCATAACCTTCATTGGCTTCCTGTCGCCTACAGAATTCAGTACAAAACTGCTCTCATTACACATCAGTGCTTACACGGAACTTCACCGGATTATCTGAAGGATATTCTTATTCCATACTCATCCACCCGTTCGCTGCGGTCACAGAACAGTAATCTCCTTCACATTCCGAGAACCAAATTAAGGACCATGGGAGACCGGGCTTTCAGTGTGGCTGCCCCCCGCCTGTGGAACTCTCTTCCTGACTGTCTGAGAGCCCCACAGTCTGTGGTTGACTTTAAGAGCGGCTTGAAGACCTTTCTTTTCAACCGAGCATACTCTACCTCCTCATGATTCTACTTTTGATCTTAGCTGATACTGTTATTGATTTTAATTGTTTTATTATTTGTTTTATTGACATTTAATTCTGTTGCACCTTGTAGCACTTTGAGATTTTCATTAATGAAAAGTGCGTTATAAATTGAATTCATTATTATTATTATTATTAAGCTAACTTACTATTACTACTGGTAATTTAAGTTACAGAATTTTATGCACACCCATATTTGTTCCTATTTTTGGTATAAATATAAAATTATGCAAAAAGATTTGATACAGTAAAGAGCCTAAAATTATTGCATTAAATAAATGTTCTATTTGTTTACATTGTTGTTTATCCTTTTCAGCTTGTCAGTTACACAACTGCAACAAAATTTATGACCATTTCGATAAAAAAAATTTTGTTTCTGAATCAAAAAAATTGATTTTGAATCTAATCGTGACACCAAAAATCGTAATCGAATCGCCAGACACTGAAAGATTCTCACCCCAGTGAGTGTTTTCTAACTTTAAGCGAATTTTAAGATACTCAACCCATCTGTTTTAGGCATATTTTGAACAAACACAAGAGGCTTGAATGTAATAGGACAGCTAATTAGCATCAGTGTTAACTGTGCTCTGCGCCTGTTTTTCCATTCTATTTTAATCCAGAATGTCTCCCGGCATGTGACGGTTCGTCTACAAATCTCCTTGTGGACCCTCCAAGCGCTCTGGCTTCTGCCCCTGCTCCATCTGTAGCATCTACATCAGCCAGAGCTCTGTTGCAGCCTAGCACGAGCACAGCGCAGCAGCCCGCTGAATTTGGTAAAAGCAACCATCATGTTTCACATCATTTTATTTGTGTTGATAGGAAAGGACTTTTTTAAGTTAAAAAAAGTGCTATGTAGTAAAACTACTCATTCACATTTTCCCACATGTAACTGAGTCAATGTTCTAGTTTCTACCCACCTGTTTACTATCAGCACACTCATAAAGTTTGCATTATGTACAGAATCACCAAACTCATGTTGCAAACATCTTTCTTAATTTGCAGCATCGTTCTTTGTTTTATGCATTTCTTCAACAACAGTATTGTAGCACCCTTTAGCCACTCGATTGGAATTAAAAACCAGAATGTAGGGGTGCTTGGGTTCAATAAATGATAAGTAGATACCACGAAGGTGTACCTGAAAGGGGAATAATTACAAAAACTTTGTATGTAATATGTTTTCAAAGAATGAGACTGTTTTATGAAATTTCAAATCAACCCAAATGTTTAATGTTTTATATTAAATCATTCTCTCAGGCTCGTGAAGGATAGGCACCGCTTGTTTGGAAGAAATTCACACAAGACTTAATTAAAAATAATGATAATTTATTAAAGAAGTCTGTGACAGAGAAAGGAAAAAGGAAAAACATACATGTTCGAACACACAGTTTTCCTGCTAAGATCAAAGTGTCTGTTTAAAGCTCCCCTGACATCATCTTTGAACTTTCCATAAAATGGCACAACATATATATATTTTAAGATTGAACTATGATCGTTTTTGCTAAAACAATGTTAAATGAATGAAAATTCCTCTCAAAAATAGTTTAAAATTAGCGCCGTTTTTTTACACGGTAAATCCGATTTTTCCGGTCACGTGACTGTGACGTCACGTCCAGATGCCTGCTCCAACGCGCATTGAAAAACAATGGCAGAGAATGCAGACGCATCAGACGAATTTAACAATTTAAAAGTTGATATTTTAGCGATTTGTCTTCAGTTCGTGAAGCAGAAGTTATTTTGAGTGATCAACAAGAAACAGCAGGGTTTTATTTTCTTCTGCTGCTGTCGTTTTTATGGTTTCACTTTCACGTTCAGGAAGACAGCAGGTGTCTTGAGTTCTACAGCAGCAACTTAGAGGCTGATCGTGATAACTCTTTTACAGAGCACTGAAACGGTAATGCATTAATTAATTTATCTAATAATCATTCAACATTAATTTATAGTCTAAAAACATGAGTCCTTTTTAAATTATCTGGTTTATTTTAGAAGTTTATTCAAACATACGTTCTGAAAAACACCATTCATATTTCCACTGTTGTACTTTGCATGGTTACATGTTCACTATATATAAATATATATAAAAACAGTAGTTTATACGTCAATCATTACATTTAAAAATAAATTTATATCAAATACTGTCAAAATGACATATATTGATAAAATAGCTGATCATCAGGGTGTGTGTGTGTGTTTGTTTTGTGATCAGGCACATCTGACCTTTGTCTTTTTACATTTTTACTCATGACAGATAAGACACAGTACGGTGCTACTCACACCTCCTCCCTCATCATTCTTGTCTCCCCAAATATTTCTGTCTCTGCTGACAGCTTTAACCTTATTGACAAAAAACTTGCACACAATCTTTTTCTCACTTTTTCAGTCTCTCAACCACTCTCTCTCTCTCCTTGCCATTTCTCCTAGGTGCACACATGCACCTCTGATCTTAAACCAATACACTCTTCAAACTTTTGGACAACTTCCAACACAAACAGCCACACGGTGCTGCTTGAATTTTACTCTGCTTCAACGAGCTCCGTTAACCTCCCACACATGGCTGCAAATCTTTTGCACAGGCATACACACAGAGAAGCGCTGCTCCTTTTTTTTAACTTCAACTGAGCTGTCAAAAATAAACCACCAGACTTTTTAACTTCAACTGATAAAGCTATCAAAATAAATCACCTGACTTTTTCAGGGCTTAATGAATTGTTTCAAAACTCCCTCAGGCAAAACTCACAGCTGATCAACAAGGGTTTCTACACCCTGGTACAAAATCTTCATTCCTATCTGTTATTATAAAACTACTGATCAAGGGTTTTCTCACCCTGGCAAAAATACTTCGGTTACTTTTCAGATAGACAACGAGGGTTTCCCAACCCTGGTGTAAAATCTTCTGTTACTTTCTGCTCTTTTTCTTTCTCTTTAAGGCTGTCTGCTCGGCAACTGTTACGTATCTGTGTTTTCTGAACACTGCTTTAGGGCATCCCCCAAAACGCTGGTCAGAAACACGACAGGACATAAATTGCTGACAGGGGAATCACACCTCCATCAGCTCCCAAAACAACGGGAATCCCACCCGCTTCCAAAACAACGGGAATCACACCCGTTACACAAAAACACAGCTTTACACTTTTCCTTTTCTCTTCCAAACAGTGGTACATTCCTTCTCATCTGAATCTTGCGAAGTGACGCCAAAAATGTTTTATGAAATTTCAAATCAACCCAAATGTTTAATGTTTTATATTAAATCATTCTCTCAGGCTCGTGAAGGATAGGCGCCGCTTGTTTGGAAGAAATTCACACAAGACTTAATTTGTTTGGAAGAAATTCACACAAGACTTAATTAAAAATAATGATAATTTATTAAAGAAGTCTGTGACAGAAAAAGGAAAAAGGAAAAACATACATGTTCGAACACACAAACAGTTTTCCTGCTAAGATCAAAGTGTTTGTTTGCAAACTCCTTTTTATTTAAAAGAAAATGTGAATAAAAAGAAAAAAAAAGTAAAATAACTTTGTCCCAGGCTGGAAGCGAACCCACTTCTCCCGGTCAAAACGTTAACGCATTTACTCGTTGAGCTATCCGAACAGACTGAATTTTCAGGTGTCCAACTTGCCCATATAGCAATCACTCCTCCTGACATTTTAGCTGCACGTAAAAGTTAGAGATTATTCGTTATATTTTAAAACCCTGGCTGCGCGCAACAGTTAGACAATATTAGTTATTGTTTAATGCTGTTTAATGACATTCAGGTCGCGCTGAAAGGCGGAAATGGGTGTGCGCTTCGTGTTATTTACGTTGTAACATAAGCTGATTTGTGATCAGTTATTAACAAAAATTAAACGCAGAAACACTAATATATATATATCCAGCTAACAATTTTTTTTTTGCCGAGTCTCCTCTCTTAAAACACGAACACTCCACCCACGTGAAGAGAGCACCCCACCCACTTCCAGAGAACTGCCCACCCACTTCAAGGCGGCTTTGCGGCAAATGCGTAATGAACGCGGGTGGCCCAGAGACACCCAGGGGAGCTCCGGGCCATTGAGGGCTGGCCAATGCGAAAACGGCTATAGACACCCCAAGGTGTGTAGTGGCCGGGGTCCGAACTCGAACCAGGGTCCTTCGGATCACGAGTCCGGTTGCCTTGCCACTACACCATCTAGTAAAACTACTCATTCACATTTTTCCCACACGTAACTGAGTCAATGTTCTAGTTTCTACCCACTTGTTTACTATCAGCACACTCATAAAGTTTGCATTATGTACAGAATCACCAAACTCTTGTTGCAAACATCAAAGAGCTTTCTTCATTTGCAGCATCTTTCTTTGTTTTATGCATTTCTTCAACAACAGTATTGTAGCACCCTTTAGCCACTCTATTGGAAGTAAAAACCAGAACGGAGGGGTGCTTGGGTTCAATAAATGATAAGTACCGGTAGATACCACGAAGGTGTACCTGAAAGGGGAATCATTACAAAAACTTTGTATATAATGTATTTGTTTTCAAAGAATGAGACCCAACAGCTGACTCAGCCTCACTCAACCAAGTCTCTGTGATACAGAGAAAATCCAGATGATTAGAGCTGAAGAAATCCCTCAGGATGAATGTTTTATTTACCAGAGATCTGGCGTTCACCAAGCCGATCCTGGCTGGAGCTGGAGCTGGAGCGGTGTTGTCGCGCTGGGGGAGGGTCCCACTCAGCTGTTCCAGGTTCAGTGGGTTCACGCCGCGTCTGCTGAGCCGGGGGGGGCAGGGGCGCTGACGTCGCGGGACATCCACACCAACAACATGAACCAGGCACGCATCCACCGGATCCAGAAAACGCCAAGGCAAAAACACACCAGGAAGCACCTCAGGAACTGGCTGGAGACCATTGCGCCGAGAAAAAAAGGCTTTCAACCTCACCAGGCGTCCACCGCGTTTACCGCGGCGGCGATGACGTTTCCGCCGGTGGGGCAGCGCCGGGGCCCGGCACAGGTGAGCTGGAATTCCCGTCAGAAGCTGGGGGGGAATTTTGTGTTCCCATGCATTAAAAGGAGCCACATTGTAGATAAATGGCCTCAAATCTAATAATGTTTGGCGATCATAACTCAACAGCGACTTGACTTCACTTAAAAACAACAAAATAACAACAATGACTGGGAGTGAGAGACGAGCTGCCACGTACAATGGCGCCATCTTGCTTTTAGATAGATAGATAGATAGATAGATAGATGATAGATAGATGATAGATAGATAGATAGATAGATAGATAGATAGATAGATAGATAGATAGATAGATAGATAGATAGATAGATTTTATTACAGACTCAGAGTCCAATTTACATAAGAAATAATGAATATGATAAAACCAAATATTAACTGAGATTGAAAGGATTGCTCTTTTCTTCTGCTACTGAGAGGCATCATGACGTCTAAGGAGTGAGCATGAACGCGTGTGAGAGAGGAGCAGAGTGAAAGGCTGAGATTAATCAGGATCAAAAAAGGCACATCATTTGATCCCAACTGCCTTGAAGGTCCAGGAGGGATGGCAGAGAGGTTGTCTTAAAATCCAATCCTGTAAAGTAACAACAGGGAGAATTACACGTCTGACATTTGCTGGCTCCAGCTGCTCATTGGGGGTGTCAGTAAAATACCTCAACAGTCCCTGTTGCTCAGTCTCGTGCAGCTGAAACGCTTCACGGCACATAAATCTGTTTACTAATCAAACACATTTAGGATGAGTTCTAGATTCTAACTCACTGACCTGCTCTAATGATCTAACTGCAAAACACCTGGGGCCTCATGTACAAAGACTTGCGTGGACTTCTTACTGAAACGTGACGTACGGTCAAATCCAGAAAACGGCGTACGCACAAAAAAATCCAGATGTATCAAGCTGTGCGTATGCCAGAATCCACGCACATTGCTTTTGTACATCACAATCAACGTGGAATTGAGTGCACATGAGAGTGGCCGACTCCGCCTCTGACACACCTCCATATAAATATGCTTCTTCTTCTTTCGGCTTTTCCCTTTTCAGGGGTCGCCACAGCGAGTCATCCTCCTCCACCTCACTCTGTCCTCTGCATCCTCTGTCCTCACTCCAACTACCTCCATGTCCTCTCTAACTGCATCCATATATCTCCTCTTTGGTCTCCCTCTTTGTCTTTTTCCTGGCAGCTGCATTTCTAACATCCTTCTACCAATATACCCACTGTCCCTCCTCTGGACATGTCCAAACCATCTCAGTCTGGCCTCCCTAACTTTATCTCCCAGTTGTTTAACATGTGCTGTACCTCTGATGATCTCATTCCTGATCTTATCCATCCTTGTCACTCCTAAGGAGAACCTCAGCATCTTCATTTCTGCCACTTCCAGTTCTTTCTCCTGTCTTTTTGTCAATGCCACTGTCTCCAGACCATACAACATAGCTGGTCTCACCACTGTCTTGTAAACTTTTCCTTTGACCTTTGCTGACACCTTTTTGTCACAAATCACTCCTGAAACTTTTCTCCATCCACTCCATCCTGCCTGGACTCTCTTTTTCACCTCTTTACCACATTCCCCATTTTCCTGGACAGTGGACCCCAAGTACTTGAAGTCCTGCACCTTTGTGACCTCTGCTCCTTGTAGCCTCACTGTTCCACTGGCCTCCCTCTCATTCACACACATGTACTCTGTCTTACTACGACTGACTTTCATTCCTCTTCTTTCAAGAGCATACCTCCACCTCTCCAAGTTCTCTTCCACTTGTTCCCTGTTCTCACCACAGATCACAATGTCATCTGCAAACATCATAGTCCATGGGGATTCCTGCCTGACCTCATCTGTTAGTCGGTCCATCACCAGAGCAAACAAGAAGGGGCTCAGAGCCGATCCTTGATGCAATCCCACCTCCACATTGAAGCTATCTGTCACTCCTACAGCACATCTCACCACTGTCCTGCTGTCCTCATACATGTCCTGTACCAGTCTAACATACTTTTCTGCCACTCCAGATTTCCTCATGCAATACCACACCTCTTCTCTTGGTACCCTGTCATATGCTTTTTCTAAATCCACAAACACACAATGGAGTTCTTTCTGACCCTCTCTGTACTTCTCTATCAACATCCTCAAAGCAAAGATGGCATCTGTGGTGCTCTTTCTTGGCATGAAACCATACTGCTGCTCACAGATAGTTACATCTTGTCTAAGTCTTGCTTCCACAACTCTCTCCCAGATCTTCATTGTGTGGCTCATCAACTTAATTCCCCTGTAGTTGCTACAACTCTGTACATCACCCTTGTTCTTAAAAATGGGAACCAGCACACTTCTTCTCCATTCCTCAGGCATTTTCTCACCCTCAAATATTCCATTAAATATTTGAGTCAAAAACCTCACTGCCATCTCTCCGAGACATTTCCAAACCTCCACTGGTATGTCATCAGGTCCTACTGCCTTCCCCTTCTTCATTCTTTTCAGAGCTTTCCGGACTTCACCCTCACTAATCTTTCCCACTTCCTGGTCCACAGTTTCTATTACCTCCACTCTTCTTTCTCTTTCATTCTCTTCATTCATTAGCTCCTCAAAGTAATCCTTCCATCTTCCCATCACACACTCCTCACTTGTTAGAACATTCCCATTCCCATCTTTAATAAGCCTAACCTGCTGCACATCCTTTCCAGCCTGATCCCTCTGTCTTGCCAATCGGTACAAGTCCTTCTCGCCCTCTTTAGTGTCCAGTCTCCCATATAACTCATTGTACGCCCTCTGCTTTGCCTTAGCTACTTCCCTCTTTGCTCTATGTCCCATCTCCTTATATTCCTGTCTCCTCTCTTCAGTCCTCTCACTGTCATATTTCTTCTTGGCTAATCTCTTTCTTTGAATGGCGTCCTGCACTTCACTATTCCACCACCAGGTTTCCTTATCATCCATTCTCTGTCCAGATGACACACCAAGTACCTTCCTACCTGTCTCTCTAATTACTGTTGCTGTAGTAGCCCAGTCACTTGGAAGCTCTTTCTTACCACCCAGAGCCTTTAACAGCTCGTCTCTGAATTTCTCACAACATTCTTCCTTCTTTAGCTTCCACCATTTGGTCTTCTTCTCTGATTTTACTCTTTTTCTCTTCTTCGCAACAACAGTCATTCTACACACAACCATCCGATGCTGTCTGGCCACACTCTCCCCTGCTTACACAACCTTACAGTCGATCCACTCCTTCCTCCACTCTTATAGGTCACTCTATGTTCCTCCCTCTTTTGGAAATAGGTATTGACTATAGCCATTTCCATTCTCTTGGCAAAATCCACCACCATCTGTCCTTCCTGGTTTCTTTCCTTGACACCAAACCTACCCATCACTTCCTCATCCCCTCTGTTTCCTTCACCAACATGTCCATTCAGGTCTGCTCCAATCACCACTCTTTCCTCCCTGGGAATACTCTCTATCACTTCATCCAAATCTTTCCAAAATTTATCTTTCTCCTCCTCATCACATCCAACCTGTGGAGCATAACCACTTACTATGTTTAGCATCAGACCTTCTACTTCTACCTTTAGACACATCACCCTATCTGACACTCTCTTCACCTCTACTACATTCTTTGCCAACTCCTCCTTCAGGACCACCCCTACTCCATTTCTCTTTCTATCCACACCATGGTAAAACAGTTTAAACCCTGCTCCAATACTGCGAGCCTTGCTGCCCTTCCACTTGGTCTCTTGGACACATAAAACATCTACCTTTCTTCTCTGCATCATGTCAGCCAGCTCTCTACCTTTGCCTGTCATTGTCCCCACATTTAGAGTTGCAACCCTCAGTCCTACATTCTTCACTTTCCTCCTCTCCCTCTGTCTCCTGACACGTTTTCCTCCTCGGCGTCTTCGACTAACAGTAGTACAATTTCCGCCGGCACCCTGTTTGTCAACAGCACCGGTGGCGGACGTTGTTAACCCGGGCCTCGACCGATCCGGTATGGTTTCCATATAAATATGCAAATTCATTTAAATATGCCCTGCACCAGAGGAATGTCGTCTTTGCTCTATTGCAAATGATGTCGAAACGTGGAAAAAAGAGGAACTTCATGGACTGTGAACTGGAGACACTTATGAGTGAGGTAGAGCCACGGAAAAAGAATTTTATGAGGAGCGGTTTGTTTATAATAAATGTGGACCTTAAAATATAGACACGTCCAAGTAGCTCACTGGAAACGCAATGTGCCGTTAGCAGCTCCTAGCGTTATCTAGACATCGTGGGTTCGAATCCCACAAGGTATGACTTTTTTTTTAAATAAAAAAATTAAAATTAAAATTTTCTTGTGTTTTTTGATCTGGAATGAATAAATAATTTAAAAAAAGAAAAATGTCATACCTTGTGGGATTCGAACCCACGAGGTCTAGATAAGGTTAGGAGCAGCTAACGGCACATTGCGTTTCCAGTGAGCTACCTGGACGTGCCTATATTTTAAAGGGGACCACATATTGCTTTTTAAAATTTTTATGGTATTTCTTTGGGGTTAAAAAACAGTGTTCATTCAATTTAATACACAAAATAATTCTTAGATAATCAATTATACCCTTTTTAATTCTGCCATTTTTAACTTTCGTTTTGAACGACCGGTTTATGATGAGGAGGTCTTGTGGCACGCCCTTCAAAGATCTGCTCACATTAACTCCGCCCTCCAAAGGCAGACGAGGAAGTTACTGCACGTTTCTTTTGCCTCCTTCTGACTCTCCCTCCCTCTGACTCTCCCTCCTTCTGCCTGTGGCGCAGCTGTAGGGGAGCAAAGCACACACACACACAAGCACAGCAGCACAGCGGGGGCTTTTTTATCTGCGTCCCTCCGAGGAGCACGTGCGGGCCGGCACACACACACATACACACACACACACACTCACAGCGGGCTTTCTTTTTATCAACACTACCTGACGCTCTGATGGAATTAAATAGGAGCTCCAAGTGATCTTGGCTCAGGCTGAACCTGTATGTGAGGACACACACACACGCGCACACACGGGTTTGGTTGCGTTAAGTAGTCTGTCCTGCTAATGACACATAAACCAACACACACACACACACACACACACAGAAACATGCGCATCTGTTCCCATCTGAAAACTATCAATTTTAAATCCATTATCTGCGCCACGAGGGTCAGAGAGTTAGCTGGCTAGACTCTGTGACATTTTTAGCCATGAAATCAGGAAAAACAACCGTCAACTCTTTTATACTGGAGTGGGTTGAGCCGCACCAGGGGTTGCTAGGTGAGGGGGCTGGACTCAGGTTCGAGGTGGGTTGTCCTCGCGCCTGTGACGTAACAGGCGCGATGATTTCAAAACGAAACCTATCTTATCACAGTTAAATAAATCTACTTAGAGTAAATAAACCACTGGGTGCATTTTTTTGGCCTTAGGACTGTTTTTTTATGGAGTAAATACCCAAAGTTGAGTAAAAAAAACATTAAAAAGTGAATTTTGAATATGTGGTCCCCTTTAAGGTCCACATGTATTATAAACGAACCGCCCCTCGTAAAATTCTGGCTACGCCTATGTAAGGCCATTGTTGTCAATATTGTTGCCACTATTTTGCGCATGCTTTTGTATCCACTCATCTAATTGCGTCCATGTGGATGTAATAATTGTTAATCATGTGTGTT
Organism: Garcialebias charrua; assembly: GCA_038048925.1. Lineage (NCBI taxonomy): Eukaryota > Metazoa > Chordata > Actinopteri > Cyprinodontiformes > Rivulidae > Garcialebias > Garcialebias charrua. The sequence continues at coordinate 19,514 of JBBPBX010060752.1, forward strand.
TGGTGTGAACAATAATAATTTTCACATCAGTTTCTCAGAATCACCTCTAAGTACAAGCCCTGTAGCTCACGTAGTTTACATTTTCTACACACAATCTGGAACAAGGTTGGTTTGAAGCCAATTTCACCATAAAATCGTTGAGATTATTATTGAAGTCATTTTTACATTTTCTTCTAGAGAAGTCAAGGTGAAGAAATTATTGCTGAATGACTGAAATTTGTCGAAGAAGCTAAAACTGAGTAATAAAAAGAGCCATGGGGAGCACACAGCCAGCTAAAAGCTAAATGTAGCAAAATGCTAGGTTAAAGTAGCAAAACACTAGCTAATTACTAAGTAGCAAAATTATAGCTAAAAACAAAAGGGAGCAAAAGACAAGCTAAAAGCAGCAAAGGATTAAAAGAAGGCCTAAAGGCACAAGGTTAGAGTCATTCAACCTTTTTTATATACAGGTTCGTCACGTTGAGCCTCAAGGACTCATTTACAAGAGAGACCTGATTTTAACAAAGGGTGATGACAACAGTATACAGTCATAAAAGAAAGCATTTAAATTGAGATAAAAAAAGATAATTATATTAAAAAAAAAACGAAACAAAAACAGCTACATTGTAAAGTGATGTAGAATACTAAAAACAGGAACATGTCTGCAAAGACTAGCTAAAGTAGTAAAAGGCTAGTTAAAAGCTAAAGTAATAAAATGTTAAGTTATTTCAATATATTTTATACCAGCTTATTTCTTTTTTTCTTGATAATATTGCCTAATCTCTAATTATGACATTACATTATATACATACTTTGTACATATTACATAAAAGTGAATATTTGATCAAGATTCTGTGGTTTTTGATGTTGAACCCATGTGCAGGCAGACCATGGAGACGCAGAAATAGAATAAATAATTAGTTTATTTACAAAAACAAAACTTACTTCTTTAAGGAGACATAGAGGGGAACAGAACATGACATCACAACGGACAATCCACGGACAAATGAGGAGACAAAAAAAACGCAGAATATAAAGAAACAACGAAGAACACCTGGGGGGGTTGGGACAGGTGTGACAGGAGCTGGCAACATGAGGTAGAGCACAGAAACACAAGGATCACAAGACACAAAACACACAGAGCCTCTCATATTTCTGTCTGAGAAAATAAACCTTGTATGTATTGTATTACCTGTATACATTACATTAAAATATATATATTGCAAGTTTTTTCCACTGCTGAAAGTTTTTAGGATCTTTTATTGAGGTCCATTTAAAAAATAAAACCATACCTCACTAAAGCCTTTAAACCAGGGGCGGCCGGCCAATAGGGGGCGCTAGGGCGCCGCCCCACTGGAACTTCTGGACCATTTTACATTGAAGACTTTAAATTTTTTTAAATAAAAATGAAATAATAAAATAAAAATATTTCGAAATATATGCATACAGTATATGTTTTTAGTTGTGTAGGATAAATATTTTATAAGTAATGATGAGTTATATTGTTTGTTTCAAAAAACGTTTTCTGATTGGTGACGTATTTCCTGTTTTGGGGGCGCATGGATCTAATCCATAGACTGTCGTTATAAATGGCGCATGCACAGTTATTCCACGACATTACAAAACAATGGGAAGATGCTGGGTGCAGTTTTCACCCCCCTGAACACGTCCAACGTGAGCTCTACCTACCGATCGCGTATTTCCGGCCGTTTATTTATTTATTAATTTAAATTTATTTTATTTTTTTGTCTGGAAAATTAGCCGTGCGGTCAGTGACTCAAGCAGGCTTGCTCAGGTAAGTTTTAATTAATTGAAAACGCTTTATCTAATGTCTTTTTGCATTTCTGA
>JBBPBX010060753.1:0-21340 GCA_038048925.1 Garcialebias charrua
CTACTCTGACTGAGGAAGCCCTCTGGAGTGAGGGTGAAACGTTTCTGCTAAAAAGAAACTGTCCAGATGAACTGATTGAGAATGAGCGGATATACTGTATATATATTTGTAGGTATGGGTATGTTTATATATAGAAATCTAATGCAAGGTCATGAATATTATCAGTCTTTATGCTTGTATGTTTTGTTGCTGTGCTCTGTCATGTGCTTTGCAGGATTGTGGACGGAGGTTTGGTGTGTTTGCCTTGTGCTCTTTTTGTGGATAATTGTTGTTTTGTTGTCTCACTTTCTCTTTTCTTTCTTTCTCTCTTAAAAAAAAAAATACATATTGGAGTGAGAGGATGGCTATAAGGTGTGAAGGGAGGCCATCTATAAATGAAAAAAAAAATGCATTTGGATACAGTAATGGGTTATTCTGAGCCCTATACATAACTGATAAAATATTATAATCTACCAAATCATGGAACTTCAATAACTTCAGTTGATAAAATAATGTACTAGATGGATGACGGTAATGTTTTCTAGTGATAATTCTTACAGCTCTTTTCTGTAATACAAAAATAGGCTTTGTGATTGTTTTACACACTTTCCCCCAAACATCAATACAATAGATTAAGTGTGGAACAATGATTGTGTTATACAACAAATACAGAGCTTTATCATTCAATAGGTCTCTGACTTTGTACAGTACTGCAATCGATTTAGCTATTTTTATTCTTACAGAATTTATGTGTTGTTTCCATGTCAGTTTGCCATCAATGATAACACCCAAAAACTTCACCTCACTCACTCTTTTTTTTTTATATAAAAGAAACAAGTACAAAAAAAACTTACAATGTCAAACATGGCTCGAGACTTAAGGCATGCATAGCACAAAAGAGAATAAAGGCACATAAACAAAAATGTGTTTTGGGCAGCTTACAACAGAAATTCGTTACAGATTGTTTTAGTTTTTAAAGCTTTGGCATTAGTACAGTACTTTAAAGTAGCTAAGTAAGAGGAAATATAATTAGAAAACACTATAAATCTAGGTTTTAGCAAGGAGAATTTACAACTGTGGATGTAAAATTTGGCTAAGAGTAGTATTAAATTTACAACAAAAACTTTCTTACTTGAAATATTTGGACAAAAGAAACCAAACAGTATAATTTTAGCGTCAAATGGTAGGTCAATTTCTAACTTTCTATTTACATACATGAAAATGTCTTTCCAGAACACCTCACTCACTCTACAAATCTCAACACCCTCAATTTTGACAGCATTTGTTCCATTGATTCCATGAGAGCCATTGATATAGAGTTTTTTGCTCTAAACCCATACTGACCTGTTGCTTAGAATATTTTGTTTATTTATAAATTGATCTAGTCTGTTCACAAATAGTTTTTCTAGAATTTTTTGAGAACTGTGGTAACAAGGATATTGGTATAATTGTTGAATATACATTTATCACCATTTTTAAAAAGAGGAACTACCTTAGCTACTTTCATATTATCGGGAAATATTCCTGTTGAAAATGATAAGTTACGGTACATATGTACGTAAACGACTCAATAACATGGCTCATTATGTCCTTTACAAACATCATATCCATGTCCACCCAGTCTTTAGATCTCTTGTCTGTAAGATGTTTTACTACATTCATTATTTCCTCTGTTAGTTCCATTTAGAAAAATACTGTTTGCACAACTTATGACTGAATGGCTCACATTATTATCTACCTTTGGTATTTTAGCTGCAAGGCTTGATCCAACATTCACAAAATATTGATTAAATCCATTTACAATTTCATTTTCAAATTCAAGATCTTTTTTATTGAATTTTTTCATTTTTTTTCAAACAACAACAACAACAACAAAAAAAAAACAACAGTCAATTTGAGTTGTAACATGTACATTATAATCCACACCAAAGGAAAAAAAATAATAATAATAATAACATAGAAAATAATCCCTACCCAATCACTGCCAAAAGAAAAGGGAAAAAAATAAATAGAAGGTAAAATAGCCAAGAGACTGCATTAACCTGAATGAGTTGTGTTGTCAGAGAGACTGGAACAAATTCAGGAAAGGTCCCCAAACATTCTCAAATTTACCCTCTTTCTGTTGGAGTGTGAATCTGATTTTCTCCAGCTTTAAACAGGACATGATGTCAGCCAACCACTGAGCGTGAGTGGGTGGAGATGGTTCTTTCTATCCATCCATCCATTTTCGTCCGCTTATCCGGTGTCGGGTCGCGGGGGTAGCAGCCTAAGTAGGGAGGCCCAGACTTCCCTCTCCCCAGCCACTTGGAGCAGCTCCTCTGGGGGAATCCCAAGGCGTTCCCAGGCCAGCCGAGAAACATAGTCCCTCCAGCGTGTCCTGGGTCTTCCTCTGGGTCTCCTCCCGGTGGGACATGCCCGGAACACCTCACCAGGGAGGCGTCCAGGAGGCATCCTAACCAGATGCCCGAGCCACCTCAACTGGCTCCTCTCGATGTGGAGAAGCAGCGGCTCTACTCCGAGTCCCTCCCGGATGACTGAGCTTCTCACCCTATCTCTAAGGGAGAGTCCAGACACCCTGCGGAGAAAACTCATTTCAGCCGCTTGTATCCGAGATCTCGTTCTTTCGGTCACAACCCAAAGCTCATGACCATAGATGAGGGTGGGAACGTAGATCGATCGGTAAATTGAGAGCTTTGCCTTTCGACTCAGCTCTCTCTTCACCACGACAGACCGGTACAGAGCCCGCTTCACTGCGGATGCTGCACCTATCCGCCTATCGATCTCACGCTCCAGTTTTCCCTCATTCGTGAACAAGACCCCGAGATACTTAAACTCCTCCACTTGGGGCAGGACCTCATCCCCGACCCGGAGAGGGCATGCTACCCTTTTCCGGCTCAAGACCATGGCCTCGGATTTGGAGGAACTGATCCTCATCCCGGCCGCATCACACTCGGCTGCAAACCGCTCCAGCGAAAGCTGTAGATCACGATCTGATGAAGCCAACAGGACCACATCATCTGCAAAAAACAGAGAAGCGATTCTAAGGCCACCAAAACGGATCCTCTCAACACCTTGGCTGCGCCTAGAAATTCTGTCCATAAAAGTTATGAACAGAATCGGTGACAAAGGGCAACCTTGGCGGAGTCCAACTCTCACTGGAAACGAGCCTGACTTACTGCCGGCAATGCGGACCAAGCTCTGACACCGGTCGTACAGGGACCTAACAGCCCATATCAATGGGCCTGGTACCCCATACTCCCGGAGTACCCCCCACAGAACCCCCCGAGGGACGCGGTCGAATGCCTTTTCCAAGTCCACAAAGCACATGTAAACTGGTTGGGCAAACTCCCACGCGCCCTCCAGGACCCTGCTGAGGGTGTAGAGCTGGTCCAGTGTTCCACGACCAGCACGAAAACCACACTGCTCCTCCTGAATCCGAGGTTCGACTATCCGACGGACCCTCCTCTCCAGTTCTTCCCCGGTTCTTTCCACCTAAGCAAAATAGCTCGTCTGGCCAGGAGAGAGGTGAACGATATTACATGTTGTTGGTTTTTATTTAGGTTTGTCATGCCCTCTACAAGACCAAACAGAGCAATCAGTGGGTCAGGGTTCAGGCGTGTATCTAGTACACGTGATAAAGTCTGAAAGATTTCCCGCCAATATTTGTTCAGAGATGGGCAAAACCAAAACATATGGGAGAGAGAGGCTTCAGCATGTTTGCATCTCACACAGTATGGGCTGACATCAGGATACATAGAGGACAATTTCAGTTTAGAGATGTGAGCTCTGTGCACCACTTTAAATTGTATTAGACAGTAGGCATGTAACGGTTGTAGTTGGTGTACCGAACCGAAAAGGTACGGAGGTGGACCGAACCGAACGTGCTGTACCGAAACGGTTATTTTTTCACTCATTGAATGTTAATATGTGCGCCGCGGAACAAAATTTCCTGGGCGCGTTTCAGCACGGAGCTATTATCTCGCAGCACGCGCAGCATTAGCCGTTAGCTTCTCGCTGCGGTTTCCTGTTTGTTAACGTTATGGTTTTCTTGTTAAAAGACGAGCGCACAAAGCTGTGTGTGTGGACGTTTTTTCATGAAGACTGGATCTGCAGCAGCAACACGTCTAACGTGAACGCGCTGGAAACTACGTCATCAGAACGTGAACGAGCTGTTACAAAGTACGCTAACCACACAGCTGCATTTAAACAACTTCTACAAAGTGCGCTAACAACACAGCTGCATTTAAACAACTTCATCAGGTAATTTAGATGGGTCCAGATCAATAACACAAACTGTATGAGTTTTTAAAGCTCTGAATCTAAGTCTGAAAGTTTTTAATGCACAGTTGATCCTTGCTATGAGACATCCATCACGTCAACACTTAAGTCAAAAAGTTCAGCTCTTTATGAAAAAACTAAAACTGATGGTCAACAAGTCCTGGAGCTGATTTAAACCCTGCCCTGATGATGAGTGAGATATTCAACCGTTCAAGAGGTATTGTTATTTTATTATAATTATTATTTATAATTTATTATTATTTAAAATTATAATCTTATTAACTTATTTTTTTACCTCTGTGTTTTATTTCCAGTATTTCCAGTTACAGAGGTAGCTGCTCTCCTTCCACTTCAGGGAAATCCACCAGAGATCACCTGCTGCAGCTAAGAAGTGTGTGATGACTGAATTGAACTCTGGAACTGTTCCAGGACCAGTCCCACCAAGAAGAGGTTGTGAGTAATGAGGACAAATACAGCCACACTGGTGCTACTGGACAAAAACTTTATTAGTTAAGATTGTAAACAGTCTGTTGCTGCTTATTGTTCTGGTTCTGACTGTTATTGTATTCATTAAGATTTTTATTATTTTTAATATAATTTATTTATTGTAGAGTGCTGTTTATTTAAAATATCATCCAAATGGGTCACTTTTATTTATTACTACAATACAATACAAACATATTTTTGGCATATTTTCAAAATAAACATTTTGTAAGTCTTTATTTTGTCTTTTTTTTTTTGTACCGAAAATAAACCGAAAATAAACCGAACCGAGCCCTCCTTGTAATTGAACCGAACCGAAATGTGATTTTAGCGTACCGTTACACCCCTATTAGACAGTGTCTAGCACAGAGTGAACTGGAGCTCACCAGTTTGAGTATGGAGGTCCAAGAGTCCAAGAGTCCTCTGAAATAGAGGAGCCGAGATCCTCTTCCCAAGCAGCTTTGATTTTATCTGAGGAAGCACGCTTCAAATCCAATAGTTTACTGTAAATGAATGAAATGGACTGTTTTTTATTTGGGTCTAAAGAAAGAATAGTGTCAACAATACTGCTATCAGTTGAAATGGAGAGGTTGGACAAATGAAGAGTAATAAAGTGCCGTATTTGGAGATACCTAAAAAAATTGGACTGGGGAAGACTAAATTTTTCACATAGTTGTTGAAATGAAGCTAAAGTGTTATTGAGAAACAAGTCATTGAAGCGTACTATACCCCTTCTTTGCCATTCTTTAAAAACAGAGTCCTGAGATGAGGGTTTGAAAAGTTGGTTAGACATAATAGGGCTATAAAGAGAGAAACTAGAGAAATCAAAATATTTACGAAATTGTGCCCAGATTTTTAGTGAGATAAGATAAGATAAGATGCCTTTATTAATCCCACAGTGGGGAAATTTACATTGTCACAGCAGCATAGAGGACAGGGACCAGTTCAGAAAATGTTAAAAAATCTCTATATACATAAATAATACAAATTAGTACAAAAAACACTGAAACAGTATAAAATAAAATATAGCTACTAAGAGCTACTAAGAGCAGCGCGTGTTGTACAGTCTGATGGCGGTCGGAAGGAAAGACCTACGGTATCTTTCCTTCACGCACTTATGGTGTGGTCACACCGAGCAGCGTTTTTACGTTTTTATGTAAAGTCAATGGTGGACGCACTCAGGCACCTCCTGGCGTCTGGCGTCAGGTCGCGTGCGTGTTGAGCGTGCCGAGTAGCGTTTTTTCGTGCACGTGAACCGGCTTCCACCTCCAAACCGAGCATTCAACATGTTGAAGATTTCGCGGTTCAAACTTTCAAACGCCGCTCAACTCCACCTGATTGGTTGGTGTGTCAACCAATCAGGGAGAGTCGGGGGGCAGAAGAGAGGGGGCAGTGGGAGAGTCCCTATGTGACGCGGAAACGAGGGTGCGCGCGCACTATGTGACGTATTGTTTGTCGGAAAAAAAAAGAAAAGACTCGCGAGCTCGTGGACTATGGAAGAGAAACTCATTGTAGCTGTGTGTTCGCGACAATTCCTTCACGACCAGTCAAGTCTGCTCGACAGAGACGGAAATAAAAGGCTCCTCGCCTGGCGGAGTGCACTCTGTATACCGGTAAGCTCCTCCCACACCCCGTCGCCACAGCAACGAAGCCGCCGCAACACTACAGTTTGGACAACACTGGGTAGCGCGTCCACTTCCGTGCGTGAGGAGCGTTTTCGGAGGTAAAAACGCTGCTCGGTGTGACCACACCATTAGGGTGCCGCAGCCTGGCACTAAAGGCGCTGCTCAGTGCTGTCAGAGAGTGATGCATGGGGTGGGACGGGAACACCAGCATGCGCTGAAGCTTGGTCCTCATTCTCCTGTCAGCCACCACCTCCACTGGGTCAACATGACACCCCAGGACAGAGCTGGATTTCCTGAGGATCTTGTTCAGTCTCTTCCTGTCAGCAGTAGAGATGCTGCTACCCCAACAGACCACTCCATAGAAGATGGCTGATGCCACCACAGCATCAAAGAAGGTCCTGAGAAGAGTCCCCTGCACACCGAAGGACCTGAGTCCACGTGAGTGTTTTATAACTGGATTTATAACAGTTGTAAGTGGTGGAAGCGGGAGTGAGGATCCCAAGAAAGCCACGGAGGACCATTTCCCAGAACACTGTGACTCCATCTCTACCCAGTCAGGGCTGTCAGGCCTGTTGTAATAGAATGACCAGAATGCTAGACAGTGCAAGTTTGCTGCCCAATAGTAAAAGCGGAAATTTGGAAGGGCAAGACCGCCTGCGGCCTTAGTTTTTTGGAGATATGTCTTATTTAAGCGTGGACGTTTTCCTTGCCACAGATATGATGAAATGATGGAATCTAACTGAACAAAGAATGAACCAGGGATAAAAACAGGAATATTTTGAAAGAGATATAAAAACTTAGGTAAAGTGACCATCTTGACTGAGTTAATACGGCCTATGAGGGAAGTGGAAAGCGGTGACCATCGGGATAATGCCTGCTTTGTCTGATTCAACAGAGAGACAAAATTTTCTTGATATAAATCCTTATACCTCCTCGTAACTGTAACACCCAGGTAAGAGAATTTTATCTTCTCAATTTTAAAAGGCCATTTACTAAAGTCAAGAGTCTGCGCCAGGGTATTGACAGGGAAAATTACACTTTTACTCAAGTTTAATTTGTAACCAGAATTAATTCCAAATTCCTCAAGTAATGATAAAACGGAAGGCAGCGTGTCAGTCGGATGAGAAATGAAAAGTAAAAGGTCATCAGCATAAAGGGAGACCTTGTGCTCCATATCGCCTCTCCAGATTCCTGAAATTGTGTCACAGGACCGCAAAGCAGTGGCAAGAGGTTCAATTGCCAGGTCAAAGAGCAAAGGGCTCAGTGGGCATCCCTGGCGAGTTCCTCGATGTAGACTGAATGGTTTCGATATCTGAGAGTTGGTACGAATGGTTGCGGTGGGATGTGAATAAATTAATTGCACCCATGTAATGAAATTGGGGCCAAAACCAAATTTGTCAAGAACATTAAACAAGTAGTCCCATTCAACCCGATCAAATGCTTTCTCCGCATCAAGGGAAATAACACACTCAGGAACAGTATCCGAAGGAGAATAAATAATGTCCAAAAGGCGTCTGATATTAAAAAAGGAGTGCCTGCCTTTAATGAATCCAGTCTGGTCTTTTGATATGATGAAAGGAAGGATCTTTTCCAACCTTTGAGCAAGAACTTTGGCTAAAATTTTGGCATCTGTATTTAAAAGGGAGATTGGTCGATAAGAGGAACAGTGAGTTGGGTCTTTTCCTTTCTTTGCAATGAGGGTAATGCAGGCCTCTAAGAAAGATTTCGGAAGGGATCCTTGGTCAAACGACTCTAAGAGAACCGAGTGTAAGAGTGGGGAAAGTAATGGAGAAAATTTCTTAAAAAATTCAGCAGGGAAGCCGTCAGGACCCGGACATTTGCCAGACTGCATTACCGATACAGCTGACACAATTTCTGTCAGGGATATTGGGATCTCCAGTGCATCTTTCAGGTTGGGTGTGAGTTTTGGCATATTGGTCTTTTCGAAAAACTGAGAAGACAGATTCTTGTTGGTTTGAGATTCTGAAGTATATAAATGGGAATAAAAGTCCTTAAATGCTCTGTTAATTTGTAAATGATCTAGAGTTATGGTACCGTTCTTTAATTGGATCTTAGGGATGATTTGTTTAGCCATGGCACCCTTCAACTGATTTGCCAGTAGTTTTCCTGACTTTTCTCCATGTATGTAAAATGATGATTTACTTTTCAAAAGTGATTGTTCTATTGAGTATGTAGACAATAAATCAAACTTAGTTTTGAGTTCTACTTTTTTTTTGTACAGATTAGGGCATTTGTTTTGAGCATATTGTTGATCAATTTCTTTTATCTGCTGGGCTAAATCAGTTCTTTCTTTTTGAGATTTTTGCCTCAGCCGGGCGGTATATGAAATGATTTGTCCCCTAAGATAGGCCTTAAGGGTATCCCAAACGGTTGACAATGGGATCCCAGGAGTTCTGTTTATGGATAGAAAGAAGGTTATTTCTTTTTCTATAAATGTAACAAAATCATTGTTTGACAGTAACGTTGAATTGAATCTCCACTGTCTACTCCTTATAGGAATGTCAGGGAGGGACAGAGACAGAGTGACAGGTGCATGGTCTGAGATGACAATACTGTGGTAGTCACAGCCACGGACAGAGGGAAGAAGTTTGTTGTCTATGAAAAAGTAATCGATCCTCGAGTATGAGTGATGAACATGAGAAAAAAAAGAATATTCTCTCTCAGCTGGGTGTAAAAAACGCCATACATCGCACAGGCCATACTTAGATAGAAAGGCACGAATAGTGTGGGACGACCTGCTGGCTGTGGCAGGGTTTGTAGAGGATCTGTCCAAAACTGGATCCAACCAGCAATTCAAGTCACCACTGAGTATCAATGAGTATGTGTTTAGGTCCGGGAGCAGTGAAAATAATTTCTCAAAGAAACCAACATCATCCGTATTTGGGGCATAAACGTTAACTAGCACTACTGGTGTGTTGTACAATTTACCGGAAACAATCACAAAACGACCATATTTATCTGAGTTAACTTGAAAAGGTTCAAATCTACTTCCGCTCTCGGCAAAGCAAGTCGCATATCTTTTTGAGTCAGAGTCAGAGAGTCAGAGAGTCTTTATTGTCATTTGCACCGCATGTGGTACATGTGATGAAAACGAGATTATGTACACGGGGTCCCAGTTACATCCAACAACAAATGCAAGAGAAAAACAGTAATAACATCTAGAATTAACTAAGAAAAACATCAACTAGTAATACACTAAGCCTAATATAGTGGAAATAAACAGCAGCACGAACATGAGTTTGTATGAGCAGATGGTCACAGATGAACACAGATGAACACAGCAACAAGAAAACAGATCAGCATCAGCACAATGTGATATTTTGCAGTGTTTATTTTTTATTTTTATTTATTCATGAGTCTAACAGCCTCAGGGTAGAAGCTGTTCCTCAGTCTAGTGGTTCTACATTTGATGCTCCTCAACCTCCGTCCTGAGGGGAGTGGGGCAAAGAGTGAGTGTGCTGGGTGAGTGAGGTCTTTCATGATGCAGGTGGCTCTTTTCCTGCATCTGGAGGTGTAAATGTCTGTGATGGTGGGGAGACTGACTCCAACAGACTTCTGTGCAGCCTTCACCACTCTCTGTAGAGCTTTCCTCTCTGCAACTGTGCAGCCTCCATGCCACACGTTGATGCTGGAGCACAGGACACTCTCCACTGCACACCTGTAGAACGAGGTGAGAACTGGGCTGCTCAGACCAGCACGTCTCAGCCGTCTGAGGAAGTAGAGTCTCTGATGACCTTTCTTGATCAGGCTGGTGGTGTTGTTGCTCCAGCTGAGATTATCATTCATGTGTACACCCAAGTATTTGTAGCTGGAGACCACTTCCACTGCAGACCCACCTATTTTCAGTGGGGCGTGGGTGTGTTTGTTCCTTCTGAAGTCCACAATCATCTCCTTTGTCTTCTTCACATTCATGTGAAGATTATTCTCTTTGCACCAGCTCTCCAGATGTTCCACCTCCTGTCTGTAGCTGGACTCATCATTGTTTGTGATGCATCCCACCACCGCTGTATCATCTGCAAACTTAACAATATGACAGCCTGGAAGTGTGGCTGTACAATCATATGTGAGCAGAGTGAACAGAAGGGGGCTCAGCACACATCCTTGAGGAGAGCCAGTGCTGAGGGTTATGGTGGAGGAGGAGAAGTTGTGGATCTTCACGGACTGTGGTCTGTTTGTTAAGAAGTCTAGTACCCAGTTACAAATAGAGGGGCTTAGTCCAAGTGTAGATAGTTTGTCTATCAGAGTTTGGGGGATCATGGTGTTGAAGGCAGATGTGAAGTCCACAAAGAGCAGACGCACGTATGAGTCCTGATCCAGATGGGTGAGAGCAGTGTGGACCACGGAAGAAATGGCATCCTCTGTTGATCGGTTCTCATGGTATGCGTATTGATGAGGGTCCTCGTTGATGTTGACAGTTGCCTTGATGTGGGACATGACCAGTTTCTCAAAACATTTAGCGACTATCGGGGTGAGGGCCACTGGTCTATAGTCATTCAGACCAGTCACTGTGGAGCTCTTTGGGACTGGGATGATGGTCGCGGTCTTCAGGCAGGTGGGAACTGACTCCAGTGCAAGTGAGGTGGTGAAGATGTCAGCCAGCACCTCACAGAGCTGGTCCGCACATTCCTTCAGAACTTTCCCTGGGATGTTGTCTGGTCCGGTTGCTTTATGAGGATTAATCTTTCTGAGACTGCCTCTCACTTCTGCTGCGGTCACTCTGAGATGCTCTTCATCTGGTGATGAGGTGAGTCTGGTGCTAGCTGGTCTGTTTGGATCATCAAAACGTGCATAAAACTTATTGAGGGCATCAGGCAGAGATGGGTCCCTGGGGCATTGTTTGTTCTTGCCTTTGTAATCTGTTATGCATTTAATACCCTTCCACATGCTCCGTGGGTCTTGTGAGGTGAACTGTCCCTCGATCCTCTGTGCATACGTGGCCTTGGCCTTCTTAATGCCATCCTTCAGTTCATTCCTGCTCTTTCTCAGCTCCTCTTTATCTCCTGACTTGAATGCAGTGTCCCTGGCTGCTAGCAAGGCGTGAACTTCTTTATTTAACCAGGGTTTCCGGTTTGGGTAGGATTTACCATATTTTTTTATGGATACATTTTCAGAGCATGTACTGATGTAGCCCAGGACTGAGGAAGCATAGAGATCCAGGTCAACTGAGCTTCCATCAGTAGCTGCTTCTCTAAAAACAGACCAGTTTGTCTTCTCAAAACAGTCTCTCAACATGGGGGAACTATCTTTAGGCCAGATTCTTATCTCTCTTTGTTCCGGAGTGTTCAATTATAGTTTAAATCTGTATCTGTTGATCAAATTCAACAAGAATTACAACTCATAGTGCCACAATCAAAAATAAAAATAAAAATGGGGACTGTGTTGATTTCCCATAATGCTTAGCAGTATTTTAGACTAGTGTCCCAGGTTACACCATGAGTCAGAAGGACGTCTGTGGTAGAGACCTGCTCTTGTATGTCATCAGTTTATGAATTACTGTAGTGAGGCTCAGAGTGTCTTCTCTGGGTTTACCTCACACAATGTTAAGACAGAAGTCACATGTCGATACTGGATCGGAAAAGTATTGGTATTGGCCGATACCCAGATTTAGGTATCGGATCTGATATAAGAAATATGGAACGGTGCATCCCTACCAACAACATATATTTAATTGGTACAATGATGAAATTATACTTGAGATAATTAAACCAACAACATATATTTAATTGGTACAACGATGAAATTATACTTGAGAGAATCAAACCAACAACGTATATTTAATTGGTACAATGATGAAATTAAACTTGGCAAAATCAGATGGCAAACCATTGAGAAAACAAGAAATTCTTACTACATAATGTTGCAATGTTTTTTTGAATCAGCTCAATTATTCTTTTTTAACAATGTAGGCCCATTGACTTACATTGCCCATTGACTTACATTGCATTTAGATCTGTGTTCATCAGGCTGCCACGGGCCATAGGAATAGACCAGAGCCATATGTGACTGGCCGTGGCAAAACCAGGAACAAGTCTCCCCTGGGTCATTTTGAGTTATTTACAGAATCTTAAAGTGTGGGTTCTAAGCTATCCGATGATGCCAAACACATGTCGCTCCAAAAAAAAATGAAGAAGATACAGCCATTTCAATGTTGGCAATCTGCAAATAAGATTAGGGAGAAAACAGGCTTCAAAGTTTTGGAAGAATGTCCCCATTCCAGAAGCATTACCTGGGGGTGTTAACAATTGCTGTTCATTTACATTAATTTGCGTTAACCCAACCCCCAGAACTGACTGTCAACACAGACTCACAGCCTAGGAAGGTGTGCAGAACTTCAGCTTTGCTGGCAAATAGGGGTATGAATCTCTGTGTCTGGAGAATTGATTTAATTCCGATTTTTGGTATCACGATTCGATTCAAAATCAATTTTTCGATTCAGAAACAATTTTTGATTCAAAAATGATTTTTCTATTAAAATGGTCATAAATTTAGTTTCAGCTTTGTAACTGACAAGCTGAAAAGAATAAACAACAATGTAAACAAATGGAGCATTTATTTAAAACAATAATTTTAAACTGATAATATTAAACAACAATGTAAACCAATGGAACATTTATTTGAAACAATAATTTTAAACTGAGAATAACAACAATGTAAACAAATGGAACATTTATTTAAAACAATAATTTTAAACTGAAAACATTAACAACAATGTAAACAAATAGAACATTTATTTAAAACAATAATTTTAAACTGAGAATATTAAACAACAATGTAAACCAATGGAACATTTATTTGAAACAATAATTTTAAACTGAGAATAACAACAATGTAAACAAATGGAACATTTATTTAAAACAATAATTTTAAACTGAAAACATTAACAACAATGTAAACAAATAGAACATTTATTTAAAACAATAATTGTAGGTTCTGTACTTTATCAAAGTTTTTGAATCATTTGATATTCATACCAAAAATACAAACAAATAATACAGGAATGCATTAAATGCTGTAACTTGAATTACCAGTACTGTATTAGGTTAGCTTAGTTGCCTGGATTCCTCTAAAACAATAAAATAAAAATATAGGAACAAATAATTCATCCATCCATCATCTTTAACCACTTCTTCCTTTAAGAGTCATGGGGCTCACTGGTGTCCATGTCCAGTCATCACTGTGCGAGAGGCGTGGGACACCTGGACAGGTCTCCAGTCCATCACATACAAATAATTCAAAATATACAGACAAAAACAGACTTCAGCCTACCAAAGTGTAGTAACCTTTAACTCAAGCATTATAAGAGGGGGACAATAATGCTGTCATTGCTGGTATCACTCAGCCCTCTGTGAATAGCAAACAACCATCAGGGTGCTAACGATCCATTGTTAGGCTGATGGTCCTCCATCATGTGAGCAGCTGGTTTCGGCTGTCATCAGCAAACTGGTTCATCCACTGTGAGAGGGTGTTAAGACTGAGCTGAATACCAGACTTAGCTTTTTTAGATTTTTGTACCTGGATTATTGAGCATGCATCAGGGTAAAATTAAACATGTTTAAAAATTGATTTTGGAGCATTTAGAATTGATTCTGAATCGCCAGGACTAAGAATCCAGAGTCTTTCTTTAAAAAATCTATTTTTTCCTACACTCCTACTGGCAAACTTCCTTTTGATCTTTAAAAAAACAACATTAATACAAAGAATTGTATTTTATGTTATTGTGACATGTTTTACACATTAATAATGTTAATTGTTTTGTTACAGCCCACCCCAAAAAATAAGGGTCACAACTACAGTAGTCAAGTCAAGTCAATTTTATTTATATAGCACAGTTAAAAGGGTCCCCGGTTCAAATCCCGGTCTGGGGGCCTTTCTGGGTGGAGTTTGCATGTTCTCTCCGTGCATGCGTGGGTTTTCTCCGGGTGCTCCGGTTTCCTCCCACAGTCCAAAAACATGCATGTAAGGCTGATTGGTAACTCTAAAATTGACCCTAGGTGTGAGTGAGACAGGTCCCTCTTGTAAATGAGTCCCCGTGGCTCAACGAGGCTAGCCTGTATAAATAAAGCTTGAATGAAAAAAAAAAACAGATAAACTGTTATCAAGGTGCTTCACACACACAACATAAAAGAGGTTTAAAAATTTAATGAACAGTATCACACACCAATGGTAAAAATTATGATATTAACAGCAGTAAAAGTATAATAAAAATGGTGTTAAAGGTAGGGGAGACCGGGTATAGTTGTAACATGGGGAGAGTTGTAACACCACCAGTTCCACCAATCAGGGATATGATAGGATTCACATGATCATTTCAGTGTTTACCCGCTTCCTCCACAATACCATATTGTCATTGTCAAGTCTGGAAACAGGTACATGCAGATACTAAGGAGAAAAAACTGATTTTGAGGTAAGAAAGTAAATTTTTTGACCATGACTATATTTTGTTTAGTACTTATACTGTTGCAGATAAAACCATATAACTTACATTAGATGAAAGTGTAATTTCTCAGGCAAAATGTGATGCATTTTCCTGTGCTAATTTCAAACCACTATGCTACTACAGCTAGCTAAACATGGCTGACAGGGTTGGGGTGGGTTGTGCACATTATTTAGGCCTTATATGGCATTATATTATATTTAGGCATTATAGGTCTACATGTTAAGGAAGATTGTTCTAGTAGAATAATTTACACACATGCACACACAAACAGTATACAGGTGGTCCCCGACTAAGTTGGAAAATGTATGCTAGCGCTACTACGAACCCATTTTTCAACACAAACGTGGTTCATAAACATGCACAGAACTTTGTTTACAATAGCTAACACACTTTCATCTAAAAACACATTCCAGTGCTGTATTTTCTGTATGTTCTGTACAACTTTACTATTCGTTAGTCAGCTCGTAAGTCCGGAACGTTGTAAGTCGATGTGCTCGTAAGTCGGGGACCACCTGTATTTGAGTTATGGTCAGTCACAGAAAGAGAGAGAGACATTTTGTTCTTGTATTGTTCTTTTAATTCAGTAAACCTCTTTTTGAAGCATATCACATGGTGTGGCCTCTGTTTTTGCTTATTTTGTCTAATTGTTACAACTTACCCCAGCAAGTGTGGTTGTAACAAAGGACCACCATGTATTTGACATGAACTCATGAGGTCTGTGATATTCTTGCAGAGGTTTGAATTGGTGCCATTTGTAGTCAACAAATGTGGGTATTTTGTATAAAAGTTTGAAAACTCTAGCTCAAAAATTCTGTGAGTTAAAGGTGCTGGAGCAAAAAGTGTTACAACCATACCCGGTCTCCCCTACAGGACAGGAATGCACTTTATAAAGTTGATGACACTGGAAAAGTTTGTATAATAGCTGAAGATGTTGAGTAAATTCAGGAGATGCTTATGTTGCATCTAAGAAGGTTAGACAGGGGGAAAACAAAATAAAATAAGGCTTTACACACACCAAGCTCCTGCACAGACTTATTTTAGATGTCACAAAGGTGTTGGTGCTACATGACTTTTGTGTCATCAGGGCAGAAAGGCCTTATCTTTGCTGTAGGTCTTTTTTATTAAGCTTTTGTGGGCTGGTCGGTTTCCATCCATCCATCCATCATCCAAATAATGTATTTCAAAGAAAGAAAGATTTCTTGTTTCACCAAATATATATTAACATGAAAAATAAATTCTAAAGATAACCTTACATAAAGATAAACAAAAACATTTTAGAGCAAAATTATCTGGGAAAAACAAGGCTATTTTAATTAAACACGCTGCTCCATTCAGCTTTTTTATCATGATGACAGCAGCTGACAGCAGCTGACAGCTGCGTCAACGGCTGATCCATCCGATGTTAACTGTACATTTTACCTTTTCAAACGGCCAGTTGAATCTGCATAATTGGTGCACCATTATCGTGCTTTAAATTTTAGTTTCTTTGCTGCGATTTGTAAAACCTAAAGCCAATCCAACGCGTGTGATTGCGCGATGCGCAGCTGACACAGACCATGGCTGCAGACACGGAGCCGAGTAGAGGCTCACTTTACCGCAGTGGCTGCGCGCATGGCGCGGTGATTACGTGTGTCTGCTTTGTCTAATGAAATAAAGATAGTGGATGGATGGATGGACGTATGGATGTATTATGTAGGATGGAAACTGATTTGCTTGCGCACGCAGTAAAGGCTTCTTTTTTTTTCCCCTCGGGTCGGTCGAAAAACAGCTGACCGCTCTGACGCTTTGATCGGCTTTATTTTATTATTTTCCTTGTTCCTTGTGTCCACTGGGTGATCTATAGCTGTTAAGTAGCCATGTGCTTCTTTCAAAGCTGCACGTTATTGGCCGAAGAGCTCTGATACCAGCCAAACAAGTCCCGCATGTTAATCAGCTGTGAGGGTCCCCGCCCCCCAGTACGCAAATCACTGCGGCTTGGTTTTACTCTGAAAACAAACTTAATTCTAACACAAAGTTTAACAGTTTAAACACTTATAAAGTGTTTTTTAAAGCATGGGATGGTTTCTTCACAACTTCAACTGGTACATTTTGCAAAAAAACGATTTTCACTAATTTCTCAGAAGTTGAAGGTTTATTGATTTTTTCTCAGTTAGAGCTGTGCCGACTTGTTCCTACATTTCTCGTGGCTGGCCACATATATCTATAGAATCTGGTAGAAACGGTTGAGCTTAAGAGATCCTGTGGATTTGGTGGTGCTAGGTCAAAGTTAAGGTACATTAATTAACTTTTGAACAAGCGGAGGTCTGTGGACAATTTCCACCCTTTTTTTTACACCTTCTACAGCCTGTATCTCCAAGTAGGAAGCAAGGAACTGCACCAAATGTAGACCAGGATAGGCCGCATCTACCCTGAAAATCTGGGCTTCTTACGAGCACTGTAAGACCCCCAAACAGCCCGCAAAGGCCGGTCAGGTGTATTTTTTGTGAAAAATAGTGTTACAGAAAAAAAATCATAACTCAGGATCCCGAAGTCCTGGAGACTCCAGATTTGAATCACATGTATATAGACTAAGCCCTAAAAGAGTGTGAGAATTTTGTGCACATACGTACACAAGAAGAGGTCCAAATTTACAAAATATGTTCAGAAAATGCAGTTTTTGGGGGCCAAAACTGTTTAAGTTTGTAGTGATACACCTCGTCTTTGATATTTTAGGGTTCACACCTCTCTGAAACTCTCAGTGTTACACTTGCTTGGAGCTCAAGGAGACAAATGGACACAATATATTGTTACAATTATTTTGAATTAATGGACACTAATTAATCAGATTGAACTTTCTCTTTAATGTGTCTTAATTCAGAATTGATCAACAGTATATTTTTGTCATTTAATGATGATTTTACTAAGCTGGTATATTTTAAATATGCCAAAGTTAAGAGAACATCTCAGAATGATCTTGCTTTAAACTGTCTGCTCTCTGCAGAATAAGTGTCTAAAGTTGAATGAACAATCCGTCTATTTGTTTGAACTGTTTTTGGAACGAAAGAAAAGTTCTAGACATAACTTAATCTTCGGTCTCCAGTCCATTCTAAAAACAATTCATCTGTGAAAACAGAGCACTCTGTCCTTGGAGATGAGTTCCAACCCGAAAGGATACCACCGAATGTCTCTGACCTCTATGTAATCCAGCAAGTGGAAAAAAAAGTCAAAAAAGTTCAAAATTATATTCCCATAATGTTTTTGGAAATTCCATACTGTTCGTAGGTAATCCCTTTGCGGTAAGCTTTCAATCCTTTGGAAAACATAGTCTGTTAACCCATGGAAAACTGAGTCTGTGATCCCTTGGAAACAAAGTCTTATAATCCACAACGGTAAATCCACAACAATGGGGGTTATTGATTTCATCAACAAGAATGGTTTTTAATCAGCATGTAGAGGGGATCTCTCGATTGAAGCAAAGGAGGCGGGCCTTGGATGAAGGTTGAAGACCAACGTTGATCAGCAGGTCCCCACATCGAAGGTTGCAGGCTGGATGGCTTCCAGTCGGTGCCACCCTGGTTCAATGTGTCATGCAATTATGTGGTTTTAGGTGGGCTTATGATAGGGATTCTACATTAAGCCTTACCGATATGCACCTGGTATGTAAGCTATCATGGATTAGATCAGCTAAAATTACCAATTAAGGGGTGGATCAATGCTGTAAAAATCAGAAATAGGGATCTATACCTATAGAAATGTGGAGGGCTTCTGTAACGAAGGCCTCTTCATTCAAACTATTCCTCCATTCATTATTTAGTTTAGGTTAAACTAAAAATAAAAAAGATGAAATCTAGTTTGGTCTAAATGTCTGTTGTCTTTTAGACGAACGACGCAAGATTTGGTAATCCCTAAAAATTTTGAAGTCTATGGCGAGACTCATCAAAATGAATAGATCTAGAATAGAAACGATCGAAACGGTTCTACCTAAATGATTGGAAGGTCAGTGTAGATTATAGTACATTAAGTAGTATTGATCTACAATGACTTTTCAAAGATTGAGATCTTTAACAAAATGAACAGCATGTTGGCATAGTTAAAATCCATTTAAGTCTTCAACTTATCAACAATCAAAACCTCTTTTGGCTGGGAGTGTTCAGAAAACAATAACAACTTCAATAACACAAAAGTAGCAATCAAGCAACTAAAAACAACGTTTCACTACGTCAAACTCACTCTGGTCGTCAGATTCCAACATGTCACACACAAGAAAAACAGTTTTTAGCTTTATAACCGATGTCAATTAAATCCTGCTGATTTAAACGGTTGTTAAGGTTAGTTTTTGTTGCGGGTTTTATGCTTAGCGTTTCTAAGTTCTAGTTGGAACGGTTTCTTTTTGCAAATAGTATAGTTTAAACTGTTTAGTTTATTTACTATCCTGTGCTTGGATGACCTTCTTTTCCCATGAAGTCTTTGAGTTTGCGAGATCTTTGTCGTTTGTGGGGTTATTGAAATCTTTGTTTGATTCGTTATTCGTTAGGCGGTTCCGGTTCTGTGAGGTGCGGAGGTGTTATGAGCTGCTGCTGAGGAAAAACTTCAAGCCTGTGCGTGAGTATGATTATAAATCATTGGTAAGTCCATATTTATTTAAATAAAACTAGATAATTAAATGTAAGGTCATTAAAAAATATATACTAACATTTAATAACGATTTATTTGCTTCACTGAACAAAACTGGACGGGGAGACTTTGGAGAGCCTTGAATTGTTTGTAGACGATTATTTTGAAAAGCTAGTCATGAGCAAACTCAGCACATCCGGCGCTGCTAGCGAATTAGCCCCGTTAGCTAAACGACACCGAGAGGGTAGCTCAGATAGTTCTTCGGAAGCGTCCGCGGATAATTCGGGCTTCACGGCTATACTTGAGTCAATCGACAAGAAGTTATCTAGCTTGGACGCTCGGTTAGCGTTAGTGGAGCTACTACACAAGGAATTCCAGAGCCTGAGAGAATCGCTCGAGTTCAGTCAACAACAGGTAGAATCTCTCGCTAAAGAAAATAAAGAGTTGAAGGGGACAGTGAAAAAAATAACAGATCAGGTGACGCAGCTTTCTGGCGATAATAAGAAGATTAAGGAATCAATTTTAGATATTCAAGCCAGAAGCATGAGAGAAAATCTAGTGTTTTCTGGAATTCAGGAGCTAGCGGAAGAGGATCCTGAAGCCTCGGTTCGGGCATTCATTCAGAACCAGCTAAAGTTGCCGACTGAAACAGTTAAATCGATCACTTTTCATCGAGTTCACCGCCTGGGAGGTAAAAAACCTGAGAATACTAGGCCACGGCCAATAATAGCTAAATTCGAACATTTCAAACAAAAAGAACAGGTTAAAAGCCGAGGTAGGGAACTGCGTGGCACACATTTTAGCATAAATGATCAATTCCCTGTAGAAATTCTGAATAGAAGGCGCGTTCTGTACCCGATAAGAAAGAAAAATATAAGTGAAGGAAGAAGAGCTAACATCTCTGTGGATAAACTCTACATAAACGGTCAGCTGTTTAGAGATCCAGAAGCTACTCCTTGGCTTTATTAGACAATCAAGGTAAGAAATGTTTTGGTTGCTAATATTAATTAATATTATTATATATAGTATTTATTAATATTACTTACCAGATATATTTAATTTTTTCTTTCAGCACAGCTCGGTGGTGGGACACACTCAGTTAGTGGTGGTACACAAGGTGGAATGACACTTGAGGTGGTAAGAGGGTTCTTTTGTTGTTTTTCCTTATCTGAGTTATGTTTTCATGTATATCATTCCTTTTTGTTTTTCTGTCTCTATTTTTCTATCTTAACAATTATCGGAGCACAAGCACAAGGGTTCACATACGTCTATATATATTCATACATTTACTTCATAAATGAAAACTTCCCTGATTCATTAAAAAAAAGAAGAGCACTTACTCTATTTAAAAATAATATATAATTAATCATTAAAGGGATATGTATTTGTCTGGATCTATTAGTATCTTTTATATTAGTGACATTGGGTGTGGTTTAGCTATATTATCATTAGCACAGGTATGGGTACCTTAGGGTTTGTCACATGGAACATTAATGGAGCCGGTAGCCAAAGTAAAAAATATAGGATTTTTAACCAGATTAAAAGACTAAAGGCAGATGTTGTATTGCTCCAAGAAATTCATAAATTGGCCTCAACTGTGGATGAGCTAAAGTCTTTTGAGTTTCCTAATGTATTTTCAGCCTGTTATAATTCAAGACAAAGAGGGGTAGCAATTTTAATACATAAAAACGTTAACTTCAAAGTATTAGATCAGGTTATAGACTCACAAGGTAGATATATAATATTAAAGTTATCAATATTTGGACAAAATTATTGCATAGTTAGCATTTATGGGCCGAATGTAGACGACGCTGCTTTTTTTCACGACTTTTTTTCCACTCTATCAAATCACATGGATTCCTCACTAGTAATGGGAGGTGATCTCAACTTTGGTTTCGATGACAAATTAGACAGACTGAATGCA
>JBBPBX010060754.1:0-15828 GCA_038048925.1 Garcialebias charrua
GCCCTCATCTGACAATTTAATCCAAACTAGCTCAGAAAGAACATTGTTTTTCCCCCTCAGCAGCGTGCAGCGCTCTGCCGTGTTTACATGTTGTGCTGAGTCTCTGAAGCTCCTGCAGCCTGCAGGAAGGAGGGGGGCGAGTGGGCGCCCGCGCGACAGCAGGAGGATCCTCGATATACACGATAAAGCCCTTTTAACCATCGTACATTTAAAATATCGCGATATATCGAGTATATTCGATATATCGCCCACCCTTAGGCCCATTTAGGATATCCACATTTCTCTAGAGCCTATCTTGTGTGGGATTTCTCCTTCTCCCTGACTCCTGAGTTAGTGGGGACGCTGTCTGCTCTGTGATACAGAGTCCTGATGACTCCTAACTTGTGCTCCAGAGGGTAATGGGAGTCAAACTGCAAATACTGGTCTGTGTGGGTGGGTTTGCAGTACACCGTTTGCAAATGTCCTCCATCAGAAACTGAGTCAGGATCACTTGTTACTTTTTATTTGATTGCAATTTTCATTCAACCTTTATTTATACAGGCTAGCCTCGTTGAGCCACCGGGACTCATTTACAAGAGGGACCTGTCTCACTCACACCCAGGGTCAATTCAGAGTTACCAATCAGCCTAACATGCATGTTTTTGGTCTATGGGATGTTGGCGCTAAGCCCCAAGTTCGTTGTTTGGCTTCACTTTGGATAAAAGAAGGAAATACACGGAATCACAGACGCGCACTTTAAAGTTCCAAAACCAGTTTTAATTAATCATAAGTTTAAAAGTCACAGAATACATTTGTTCTATTTCTAAAAGCCATTATATTTGATTAAAATACGTGGACAGTGAGAGAAAAAGGGAAAAGGGGAGGAGGCAGGGAGAGAGGGGGAAAGAAAAGGACATTGAAATGGAAAGAAATGCGCATTTCAATGGAGACAACGCTTACGACCTGATGGACTATTTTTCCTCGTGGCTTGCTCCTTACGTTGACTGATGGAGGAGGAAAGAACTCATGCTTTTATTCTTTTGTAGGGCGTTGCCTGCCTTAACCAATAAGAAAAGTTTCTGCTTTAAAGACTGTTGCCTCCTTTACTGCC
Source organism: Garcialebias charrua (assembly GCA_038048925.1). Classification (NCBI taxonomy): domain Eukaryota; kingdom Metazoa; phylum Chordata; class Actinopteri; order Cyprinodontiformes; family Rivulidae; genus Garcialebias; species Garcialebias charrua. Next base: position 1,091 of record JBBPBX010060754.1, read on the forward strand.
AGAAAGCCCCTCAGGGGGGTTTCAGCTTACTCTGGTCTTCGCAGGTTTGAGAGAGGGAAGGGCACTGGCACATTGATGACTAAAACTACATATAATGCAGGGTATTTATAAACACACACACACTATTAGACCATTAAGTGACCAATTAGTGTAACTGGACTTTAAATTACATTAAAAAATCCTACACTACACACATAGATCAGAACAGTTCTGATACTTTTCTGACTGAGCAAACATCCAGGGTAAGAAAGGAGGCTTTCAGTAGATTTCCCCACAACTATATATCTTCAAAGTCGTAAAACTGACAAACAGGCACCAGGTCCCCCCGCGTGCCCTAAGCCTGCAGGACAGACACAAACTGAGCATTCCTTGAGAACCTCACCAAAACAGATTTTACAAGAGAGAGACTGGTCATTTTAACACTGTTTGAAAACTCCTTCAAAATAAATGAAAACACAAGGACAAAAACATTTTTATTTCATAACAAACCCACTTTGGACCTCATTATCTGAGGTCCATTCAAAAGAAATAAAATCACACACCTAATAACGCAGCTAAACGCATATATACACAATATTCAATCAGTTTTTTCAAAATCCTCCAAGTTATAGTTTTTTAACAAAAGCAGTTGCCTCATCACTTCAGGATCTCTTTTCTCCAGAGTGGACGTGATAAGTCTAACCGTCAAAGACCTTAAACAAGGCACGCAGCAGCACCCGCAAGTTATAAGTATGCCTAAGAAAATAGCCAATGATACCATTATAGATACAAACACCTGTTTCCAGGGACCGAAGATCTTTATCAGCCAATTGTCCAGTGGGTCGTCCAGACCCGAATGGCTTTTCATTTCATCTGAGAGGGTTCTAAGGCCTTCTAGGGCTCTTGTGACTTTTCCATCTGGAGCAGTGTTGTTTGGAATAAATGTACAGCAAAGGTCACCAAACATACTACAAACCCCCTTTTCTCTACGCATAAATCGAACGTGAAGGTGGTAGTCTGGTTTGTGATATACTGTAGTTTGAGGATTTTCTGTCCTAGGAGCGCCATACTCTCTCTTATGTCTATGAACTTCACAATCATTTTTCACAGGGATTACGCAGAAATGTTCTAGGAGGACAATCAAAATTACCATACTTATTCCACTTATTCCAACTGCCATAGTGACCCTCTTGTCTGGCCACCACATTTTGACTCAATTTATTAATATGCAAATTGTAGAATATAAGGAAATATATGCAAACTATGAACAATAATAATAGTAAGCGCTTTAGAATATTGCAGAATTATGAACCTTAAGTTTCCCAAGTTCCTCCTCCAGCAACAAGGCAGTTGTCTCCCTTGAACACACAAAAATAGAGAAAGAACACAAGATTTATATCACCATCACAGAAACATTAATATACTTTTGAATGTGCTACACGTACTCAGGGGCATTCCCCCGGCGTTGCTCGGGAATGTCCTCCTATGTCTCCGAGTTTTCTTCGTGTTATGTGAAACTCTAATATGTAATGTTTTTATCTTTCTAGGTGTCTGTTCTATGTGTGGATATTCCAGCACCGAGTGGCCCCATAAAACAGAGTCCTTCTGGGCCCCGCACGCAACTTTACTTGGCTACTTTGGGTCTATCAAGGCACAAGAGTTCGAATGCGAGCTCTTCTTGTTGTCCCGCTCGATCCTCTTAGCTCCTTCCTGGTTCACGGGCTGGAGCACACTGAACCGTGTGGATCCCCTGGCATTGAAACGCACTACCTGCAATGCGCGCTCAGCGACCCCCCACGGGTCCTTACTGACCAGGGCTGTCTGGTCTTGCCTCCCCTGGACTCCGTTGAGAAAAATCCCTCAGCTGGAGCATTTCCAGGAACCACCTATCATAAACAGAATGTGCCACAGCAAACAACACCCAATAAATTATAAATCAGTAGTACAAAGAATGAATCATGCATGTTAGTTGGGTTTGGAAGAGGCTTAATCTTCATTAGGGTTAATTATGAGTAGTTTTGAGGCGGTTCATACTTACAAAAATACTGTACCTTTTCACTCAGCTTATAGCTGAAATTACACACATAAAAGTAACATAGCAAGCGGCGGCAGAGCATAATTCAAAAAAGTAACATAGCAAGCGGCGGCAGAGCATAATTCACAAAACATTGTACACCTGTGGTTCTATACACCTTCTTCCTGAGTCAATAAGTCACATGTCGTCTAGTCAAGTCAATTGCTATAAATCTACAGAACCATCATATTTCTAAACACTCTCTGATCAGGTCCACTTCAGGTTTGAGTGGTTTGAGCCTGCAGGCCAGGAGACATTTCCAAGGGGCGTCCCCCATCCTGCTTCACACACATTTCACAGAGGAAAAAAAACATTGTTGTTAATTGCTTATATAAACCTTTAAGACGCCTCATACTATATGGATGACTATTTTGTTCATTCATAATCTAAAACCTCTGTATAACAATAAAACGTTCAAGACCGATGCCGCCTCAATATCGACGCAAGTGAATTTTGTTTATAACGCCAATTTATCAGTTATCCTTATTATTCTTTGTATACTAAAACGTATTTACCATCTTTTAGTTAATTAGTTATTTCTAGGAACATTTTTCAACCTAGTTGTTTCTAGGAAACATTTACAATCTAGTTATTTCTAATTAGTTATTTCTAGGGACCAATTTCAACCTCTCTATTTTTGGAAACATCTGTCATCTCTTAACCCCCTTTTGAAACAAAACTCTACCTTGTTTCAATTCCATAGTCTGTACGCCAAAGTTATTTGGTTGTTAAATTGGAAATTGTGTCTAATTTTACCATCCTTTAACCTGAGCACTAGTGTCAGATGTTTCCTAAACCTCAGCCTATTGTCACCTCTAATTTGGTTTTCACAACCATATAGCTAACTGTAATCTACGATATTATCTCATTTTCTTTAAAATTATAATCATTTACCAAAATGTACCCCTTGTGACACATCAGATTCCCAACATGCACTCCGCCAAGGTCAAGGATAACTGCTGCCCTCTCTTCAGTTCTATTAAAACCTTGTATGAATGTTTGTGGAGACACAAATTTTAACCTGCAAAAACGAAAATATAAAAGTTAACTCGTTTTAGGGTCAGGAGCTAGGATCATTTCCCTTGCTTTCCTTAAGCTTCAGCACAGAGTTACAGGAACCAGAAAAAGCAAGTCGTCAGATCCACCTGAGCATAGTATAACTAAAAATCATGAAGCCCGCGCTGGCAGGCCCTAAATGTGCCTATGTGTTTCATTAAAAAATTTATCATAGCAACTGTAGTTTTGATCCCGGATACTAAGATCAATGATAGAACCTCACATATCAATATTGGGTGCGGCCTTTGCTGGTATGAGTGACTTCAGGACCATTTGTTCTGTCTGTTTGGAGAACGTGTTCAGCTTTCTCTTGTTCCAGCCCCCAGTGAGACATTCACTGGGTTCTGATTCTCGTCAGGATCCCCCAAATCCGGACCGTATATTCTGGCCATTTGTGTCTGATGACCATGTTCCGACAGTTCTTTGACAAAGTCCCTGTCTCTGCTGGCTGAAAGTTTCTATGGACAATCTTTTGTTCTTTGATGACAGTCCAGTGCACTGCCCGACTTTTGGTGCCTTTATTGTTTTCAGTCGTTCCTTGCGTAAGCCCCTCAAAAGTTCTTTGAGCAAGGTTGCAAGGTTGAGCCATGTTGTTGTTTTTCCCAGTGAAGTCACCATGAGCCAGTTCTGGACACACTTTCATATTAATTCTGATCCGATCTGATCAATAACCATAGTAGCTAAGATTCAAAAGTCAGATGCTGCATGTGTTTTGACAGAGGCCTATCTTAATGCATGTTTTACCATTATGTGTTCTGTAAGGATGAGGTGGGATTCATAAGACTCACTCTTGCCGTTCCACCAACACTGTTCAATGAGGCTATTTAAAAAATTAAAAAAAATTAAAAAATCATTAACAGACCAGGATCAAATTAATTTTCTGTTAACAAGCTTTATTATGGATCCTTCGATGGAGGCATCTTTTAATCTGATCTGCACAACAGATCCAAAACATTAGTTTACCTAAAAGTGAAATAATCAATTTACCCTGAAACCAAAAAATACTGTAGCCTACTTTTATTTTAGAAAATATAATTTACTGTTTCCTAAGACCCCCTTGCTAGTATACAGTCTATGATAATTAGCCAATTCCTTGAGCCATCTAAGATCTGCCCTCTCGTTGGATTTATTTATGTATTGTGTATATTTTCATGTCTAAACGGCACCGCGAGATGCCCTCCTGAATTGTCAATTTGAAATTGTTAAACTCAGTGGCTCATTTATTCAAAGTAAAAATATGGGCTCGTTCATTTTGGCCTGTTGTTCCAGATATAACCAGGGGTGTCAAACTCATTTTGATCTGGGGGCCGCATACAGCTTAATCTGATCTCAAGGGGGCCAGACCAGAATACTCATTCCAAAAGTCCACTTTTTGTCTTTGTATTAGTGCAAAGAATAAATAAATTATAAAGATATTAACATTAAATTAATTGTCCTTTACATTTTTACTCAGTTTAACATTTAAGTGCATTACATATTAAAAACTGATCAGTGATTGCACGTTTTAAAACATTTATTCAACAAACTGTTTTGTTAAATACCCTGATGCATGCTCAACAATCCAGGCAGAAAAATCCAAAAAAGCTAAATCTGGGCCTATGGACATAAAAAAAACAGTTTTGTTAAAACCCTTTCCTACATGTTAAAAATGCATCAAAATTTAGAAATGAATGAATTTTAAATCCATTTTTCACATCCAGGAAGCAACTGTGAACCCATAAATTGAGCTTTGAACGTAGCTGTTTTATTAATGTTTGTTAGTGAAAACTTGCTCACAGGTAGGTAGTCCCAAACATGGACATTTTTGCAGCCAGTGCTGTCAGTTTAGGATAGTAGTAAGAGATACTTGTAAAATGTTTCCAAGCCCACAGAGGCAAATTTGTCCTTCAATTCTACATCACACTGCAAATAAATGATTTCAACATGTCAACAGCACATCAGACGCTCTGATGGTGAGAGAAAAACTGCTAATTCTGTCTCGAGTTTGCCTTTGTGGCGGTGCTGACACGACTGTGGCTTCGTGCACTCGGCCCATCTTGTGTGCGTAATTTTAATCATGTGCCCTGTCAATAAAGATATATTCTATTCCTCTAAAGACCTGAAATTGTTTCTCAAACTCCCTCACAACCCTGAAATCTGGTTTTTGTGCTGTTTCACATCAGGATGAACGCTTGCTGCGCACATGAAGACAGGGAAAATGAGCAGAGCCTCCGTTTGCTATCTGCTGCACTAAAACACAGCGCCCCTGGGTCCTAGAGGCAGCCAGTTTGAGTAGGACAACAACTGACTAAAACATAGCGCCTCTATAGCGGACAACATAGGAACTGCAGATTTTTAAGAAAATAGCGTTTATTCTTTCTTTTTTTAATTCAGATTCATCTGCGGGCCGACTAAAACCCCCTGGCGAGCCGGGTGCGGCCCGCAGGCCGGGTCTTTGCCACACCTTAGTCGATTTTTAAAGTCCAATTCTCCACTTATTATAAATTGAGATTCAATTCATGTCCTCAATAGATTAAAATTAAAGGTGTATTTATTTAAGACCTGTCTGTGAGGGCTACTCCCTCTTTAGCACTTTGAGATTTCCATTACAGTAATGAAAAGTGCGTTATAAATTGAATTCATTATTATTATTATTATTATTATTATTCAAACCCCAATCTGTCCTCTTATTTTATTCATCTGATTCCAAATAGTTATTTAAATCTGTACTTGCATCCTTTTACTTTTATTAAATGTTTCAGAACGAATAACCCAAGTGGATGACTAAATTAAATTACAAATAAAAGTGACTCCGATCTGTTTTGGTTTCTCTAGAAATTATTATGCTCCTGTCTGCAGTACCTTTTTTCGTCCATCAGGGGTCTCCATTATACTCAGGCTCAGTATTGCCAGCTGTACGATAATTATCATATCTGTACGATAATTTTGCCCTCTGTACGATGTACGATCAATAATCCCGAAAAAGGCCAAAATACAATAATTTGGCCATTCTGTGAACGTGTAGTTGTGATCGGTTCCCATCAGCCTGTCGCAACTGTCTGTCTGAGTTTTTTGTGAACCCTGAAGGCGTCTTGAAATTCCAGCTAATCGTGCTTTTCTAAATGTGACAGAAGACTTTCTGTAGAGCTCATTATTTGCCACCAGACAATAATCCGTATTAATGTCTATGGTTCCCCCCAGTACTGACGCCACAAAGCTGTGAGCGCCTGTTAAACACTACAGTATTCAACAATAGATTGACTATATAGCATACTTATTTTGTTTATGATGGGTGTACGATAATCCTACATTTCTCACCTGGCAACCCTGCTCAGGCTATACACGAAACGACTGTCTTTTGCGTCCCCATAGTTGCCAAGTCCGCTTATTTCAAGCGGCATTGGGCTTGTTTTTCCCTGGAGTCGCTTTCAAATTTGATCAGCCGCTTGTGGCGGGTTTTTATTTTTGCTTCTCGCGGACATTGAGTCGCTTATTTGTGCTTGTTTTGAAGGAGCTGATCGCTTCTTTCGGTCTAGAGATCTGGCAACCCTGCGGTCAACGCTCACAAGACGTGTACATTCATTGGAGCTATTCACAAAAGTACGTCTTCCAAATTGGTAATCCACTCTCTGCTTATCGTTTCTCTACACGACGTCACTCTGTATGCTTTGTTAAGCGAATCCGATGTGAGCTATCTATCGTTACAAAGTTATAAAATGTCCGCTTTTGGACAGCCTATGCTATGCTAACGGGAGGTCCCACTGCAATTTCCAAATTTCCCGTTTGTTTAAATGTTATAACCTAAAATTATTGAGATAGAATGTCATAATCCTTTTTGATCAATCCTTCCAACCGTGGAGGTTCATTCGGCGCTAATCAATTTGTCTCGAACTGTCTGCAAATATTTTATTTGTTTATTCAAAAAACTGTACAGTCCTGAAGCCTTCTAGCCTGGTTAAAACCAGACCCTCGATCAGAGCTGAGCTGAAGTTCTATTTTTCATTTCACCCACATTCACGCTGTAGAAAATTATCTAATCCTGTTATAATGGAGAAGTGTAAACTGTTTTAATGTAATGTTTATTCTGTGTTTCAGGAAACCTGCACCAGCTCCTAAGGAGGTGGAGGCTACGTTTATTACTCTATTTAACTGCTGTATCTAAATAAACTTTGTTCTAACCTCAGCGCCTCAATGTTTGTTTCATATTTAATCCTCAGATAGCTTGTGAAAAGTTTAAGAAGAAAAAACAATCCATAAATATGTCATACAGGCTAAAAATACAGTAGTTATTATTTTCCTCCCTCTGTTTTTGAATTGTGCATATCTTCATTGCTGAGTCCTTTTAATTAAACTTTTCTTTTCAATTTTACTTTTTTTTTTTAGAGATATGTATGGGAACAATTAAATAAATAACAAATAGGACAGTGCTTTTATTGAGGCAAGACGAAAATGTGATGGTATCAAAGGTATTTAATAATAATAATAATAATAATGAATTCAATTTGTAATGCACTTTTCATTAATAAAAATCTCAAAGTGCTACAATGTGTAACAAGGTAAAGATAAAAAATAAAACAAGTGATAAAATCAAATAAAATCAACAATAATATCGACTAAGATGATAAAATCATGTAGATTTAGGCTTGCTTAAAAAATAAATAAAATAAAACAAGTGATAAAATCTAGTAAAATCAATAAAGATAACAGCTAAGATCAAAGATAAAATCATGTGGAGGCAGAATAGGCTTGCTTAAAAAGAAAAGTCTTAATGCCGCTTTTAAAGTCAACCAGTGACTGTGGAGCTCTCAGGTCATCAGGGAGGGAGTTCCACAGGCGGGGGGCAGCCACACAGAATGCTCGGTCTCCCATGGTCCTCAATTTGGTCCGAGGAATATGAAGTAAATTACTGTTCTGTGACCGTAGAGACCGGGTGGATGAATATGGTGCAAGAATGTCCTTTAGATAGTCAGGTGAAGTGCCGTGCAAGCATTGATGGGTAATGAGAGCAGTTTTATATTGAATTCTGTAGGTGACAGGAAGCCAATGGAGGTTATGGAGAATGGGTGTAATATGATCAAATTTGCGAACTCTCAACAGAATCCTAGCTGCACTGTTTTGAATATATTGAAGCTTCTGAATGTTTTTGCCAGGGATACCAATAAACAGGGAGTTGCAGTAGTCGAGCCTGGAGGAGACAAAGGCATGGACGAGTTTCTCAGCATCAGAAAAAGTCAGAGATGGGCGAAGTCTGGAGATGTTTCGAAGATGGAAGAAGCAGGTTTTAAACAGATGCTTAATGTGATTTTCAAATGTGAGATGAGAGTCCATTTTTATTCCAAGATTTGTAACAGAGGTGGAGAGGGGGATGTCTTGACCAGAGAAGGAGATTGTTGTTAAAGTTGATGCTTGTATCTGGTGAGGGGTGCCAATCAATATGGCCTCGGTCTTGGAGCAGTTCAGTTGAAGAAAGTTTTGATTCATCCATGCCTTTATTTCCTCCAGGCAGGCAGAGAGAGCAGTGAGTGCAGTGAGAGCAGTGAGTGAAGATGGAGATAGGGATGATGATGATGCTCCAGTCCTGATGTAAAGTTGTGTGTCGTCGGCATAGCAGTGAAAGGAAATGTTGAACTGATTAATAATTTGACCCAAAGGCAGCATGTAAAGGGAAAACAGCAGGGGCCCCAGAACTGACCCCTGAGGTACACCACAGGAGACACCGACTGTCTGGGAAGTGGCATTGCCAAGACTGACACATTCCAGCCTATTGGAGAGGAAAGATCTGAACCAGTCCAGGACAGTGTCACAGAGACCGACCTCCACATGAAGACGGTGGAGGAGGATACTATGGTCCACAGTGTCGAAGGCTGCAGTGAGGTCAAGGAGGACAAGGATGGAGGGAGAACCAGTGTCAGCAGCCATGAGGACATCATTCGTTACTCTCAACAATGCAGTCTCAGTACTGTGAGCTGCTCTGAATCCAGACTGGAACTTCTCATACAGAGAGTGTTGCTGTAGGTGTTCCTGCAGCTGAGCAGCAACTGCTTTCTCCAGCACTTTGGACAGAAATGGGAGGTGGGAAATTGGCCGGTAATTTGAAAAAATGTCGGGATCCAAATTAGATTTTTTCAGAAGAGGCCTAATGATGGCAGTTTTTAGAGGCAGTGGAACATGACCAGATTGTAGAGACTGATTTATTATTTGTGTGATTAATGGGCTAATTGCAGAGTGATTGGATTTTATGAGAGATGAGGGGAAGGGATCCAGGGCGCAGGATGAAGGCTTCATTTTCTTGAGGATGGTCTCTACCTCACTCTGAACAACTTCATCAAAGCTGCTCAGGGTCCCAGAAAGCAGATGGGTAGATGGCACACTAAGGTCAGGGAGGTTGTGGAGCTGGGATCTGATAGTGTCAACTTTGTTTTTAAATGATGAGAGGAACAGGTCGCATTTTTGAACAGAGTCCTCATGATTTTGTTTAATGGGATTAAGCAGATGAGTTATTGTGGAGAAGAGCTGTTTAGAGTTTCCAGGGCAGGTGTTGATGATGTTGGAGTAATATTTGGAGCGTGCTTCTTTAAGAGAATAGGCGTACGCTTTCTGATGTTCTTTGTACGCTTGCTTATGTACCGAGAGACCAGATGATTTTACACGTCTCTCAATAGCACGGCCAGTTGCCTTCATCCTGCGCAGCTCACCAGTGTACCAGGGGGCTGAACGGGAGAAAGACACCAGTCTTGTCTTCAAGGGAGCATGTAGGTCCAGAAGCTCCTGGAGAGATTGGTTGTAATAATTCACAGAGTCATCTGCAGATGAGTGATTGACGGCGGTCAGGGCGTGAAGATCAGCAGACAAAACATCAGGGGAGATGTTTTTATAGTCACGGAACTGGATGGGTCGTTTTGGGTTAGAAGAAGGCGAAGTTGAAGGCACTTCCAGGGAGATGACCCTGTGGTCTGAGACACCCAGGTCATATACAGACAAGTTATTGATGAGTACAGTGTCTGTAATCACCAAATCCAGAGTATGCCCCCTGTTGTGCGTAGGGGCGTCCACATGTTGGGTGAGGTTGAGAGATTCCAAAAGAGACTTAAAATCTGTAGCCAGAGGGGAAGAGGAATTGTCCATGTGGATATTTAGATCGCCAAGAAAAATAGTTTTTTTTAACTTAATAATTTCTGTATATAGCCTGTTTCAGCTTTTTCAGCTAATTCTACATTTTTTAATCCAAATTTTTCAGCCTAACTTAGCAAAACCATGCTCCTATTTTAGCTATTATTCAGCTGGTTTTAGCCCATTAAAGCTTTGCTTATTTTCTCCTTATTTCAGATTTTTTTTAAATTCCTGATTGTTTCAGATATTTTGGGTTATGCTTCTTTGGACTTATTTCTGCTAGTTTCAGATTTCAGATTGCTTCTCATAAACATTAAATATACCATACTCACCAGCTGCAGTTTTTGCTTCTCCAACCTGTCTTTCTTTTTCCGGATTTTAAGTATTTGTTCCCACATTAGGTTTATATTGCTATTTTTCTGAGTGCTGATCTAGTTCTTTTAACCTTTTTAAAAGTAGTTTTTTTTTTCCTGAACTGACAAAGACATTGCATTTTTTATGATTTTAATCTGCTCGGTCAATGTTTTAAGCAAGGTTTTCTCAAGTTTTTTTTGCTGAAACTCTCCTCCATGTCACACACACACCAAGCCTATTAATCTTTATTGATACTGGAACAACCGGAACTTTTTCTTGACAAAAGACAAACATCAAACATGAAAGACAATGGACAGGCCAACTTTTGCACTTCATTCACGCGAGACTCTGACACCAGAAAACTTTAGCAATGAAAAAAAATTTATTTAGAACCTTTTGAGTGTAAAATAAGATTGGTATGTTTGTTGACTCCTCACAGGGCAAGAAACGTCATTATTTTAGAACATAAAAAAGGATTTAGTATTCTGTGACTACTTTTATTTTATTTAAATGATTTAGGTTTGGAACTCTTATCGGACTATTTTATCAGCGTAGGTCAGCGCGTTTTCCTCAAACTCACTCAGTCCCACACTTTATTGATTTTATTTGTTTGTGGGTTTGATTTTTCAATACCTTTATTCCTAGTGTATTATAACGTATTTTACGCATGGTAATATACAAATACACCACCTCACCAGATTCCGCCTCTACTCATCATAAATCAAATTATAAGTAGATTTAATTGACACTGTTTTATAGTTAGCCACAAAACCTAACGAGATACAGTAAACTCAGTCTAAGGTTATAGGAGTGAGGCGAATATTTATTCTAAAACCCCACTCCCCCTTAACCAGGTGGACCGGTCGGACCACTGGAAGCGCGACCACTGCGTGTTTTTACTCTGGAATCTGGAGTCTTGGCTGGAAACTTATAATTCTACTTTTAATTTTAACGTTCCTTTTTTTTTCCACACGTATTAACCCTGGAGTCCAAACACACTGAGTAAGATTTGTCTATAAATGTCCAATTTCAGATTTTTGTTGAAACAGGCAATCTGCTTACCTTTTTTGTTGAGGTGACCGGTCAGTAGTCAGTGTTCTGGACTCGCTCTTTCCCTTCCTTGTTGTCCGCGTGGAACCATCTCGGTGGAACCTCCAAATTGTTGGCGCTAAGCCCCAAGTTCGTTGTTTGGCTTCACTTTGGATAAAAGAAGGAAATACACGGAATCACAGACACGCACTTTAAAGTTCCAAAACAAGTTTTAATTAATCATAAGTTTAAAAGTCACAGAATACATTTGTTCTATTTCTAAAAGCCATTATATTTGATTAAAATACGTGGACAGTGAGAGAAAAAGGGAGGAGGCAGGGAGAGAGGGGGAAAGAAAAGGACATTGAAATGGAAAGAAATGCGCATTTCAATGGAGACAACGCTTACGACCTGATGGACTGTTTTTCCCCGTAGCCTGCTCCTTGCGTTGACTGATGGAGGAGGAAAGAACTCATGCTTTTATTCTTTTGTAGGGCGTTGCCTGCCTTAACCAATAAGAAAAGTTTCTGCTTTAAAGACTGTTGCCTCCTTTACTGCCAGAAAGCCCCTCAGGGGGGTTTCAGCTTACTCTGGTCTTTGCAGGTTTGAGAGGGGGAAGGGCACTGGCACATTGATGACTAAAACTACATATAATGCTGGGTATTTATAAACACACACACACTATTAGACCATTAAGTGACCAATTAGTGTAACTGGACATTAAATTACATTAAAAAATCCTACACTACACACATAGATCAGAACAGTTCTGATACTTTTCTGACTGAGCAAACATCCAGGGTAAGAAAGGAGGCTTTCAGTAGATTTACCCACAACTATATATCTTCAAAGTCGTAAAACTGACAAACAGGCACCAGGTCCCCCCGCGTGCCCCAAGCCTGCAGGACAGACACAAACTGAGCATTCCTTGAGAACCTCACCAAAACAGATTTTACAAGAGAGAGACTGGTCATTTTAACACTATTTGAAAACTCCTTCAAAATAAATGAAAACACAAGGACAAATTTTTTTTATTTCATAACAAACCCCCTTTGGACCTCATTATCTGAGGTCCATTCAAAAGAAATAAAATCACACACCTAATAACGCAGCTAAACGCATATATACACAATATTCAATCAGTTTTTTCAAAATCCTCCAAGTTATAGTTTTTTAACAAAAGCAGTTGCCTCATCACTTCAGGATCTCTTTTCTCCAGAGTGGACGTGATAAGTCTAACCGTCAAAGACCTTAAACAAGGCACGTAGCAGCACCCGCAAGTTATAAGTATGCCTAAGAAAATAGCCATTATAGATACAAACACCTGTTTCCAGGGACCGAAGATCTTTATCAGCCAATTGTCCAGTGGGTCGTCCAGACCCGAATGGCTTTTCATTTTATCTGAGAGGGTTCTAAGGCCTTCTAGGGCTCTTGTGACTTTTCCATCTGGAGCAGTGTTGTTTGGAATAAATGTACAGCAAAGGTCACCAAACATACTACAAACCCCCTTTTCTCTGCGCATAAATCGAACGTGAAGGTGGTAGTCTGGTTTGTGATATACTGTAGTTTGAGGATTTTCTGTCCTAGGAGCGCCATACTCTCTCTTATGTCTATGAACTTCACAATCATTTTTCCCAGGGATTACGCAGAAATGTTCTAGGAGGACAATCAAAATTACCATACTTATTCCACTTATTCCAACTGCCATAGTGACCCTCTTGTCTGGCCACCACATTTTGACTCAATTTATTAATATGCAAATTGTAGAATATAAGGAAATATATGCAAACTATGAACAATAATAATAGTAAGCGCTTTATAATATTGCAGAATTATGAACCTTAAGTTTCCCAAGTTCCTCCTGACGGCAGGAGAAGCTTTTTGACTGGTATTATCTTGCAAGGTCAGATTTTCAGGACATGTTACACAAATATACATAAAGTACACACATGAAGACCAGACACGCTTACCACTGCTCTCCTTTTAGTCACCAGTCAGTGCGAGTTAGTTCGCTGTAGCAACCTCTGAAGAGGGAAGCAGCTGAAAAAAGAAGAAAAGAATGAAGACCAGTCACAAGAATCTGACCCGAGCTGCCTTCTTAGCTTGCTTTTATACCCCTATCAGTTCAGCTGAGTTCACAGAACTTGGAGGTGTCCTTGGCTGCCGTCTGGCTGCTACTACTTTACTCAGATCCTCACCCAACTCTCTCTGCTAACCCAAACATGGGCAGTTAAGATTCTCAGGCATAGTAATTAAAACATCCTTAACTTTTGACCAAAAATTCCCAACAAAAAATACACTCTTTTCAACAATAATTAAAAAAAAATATATATAATAATAATAAATATGCTTCAGATCACTAATATTTCTTGTTATGAAAAAGTATTTATTCACATTCAGCCAAATGTTTATTTGTCATATGCAGGTTAACACAGGATCAACAATGCAAGGAAATGTTCAGGATGAAAAGAACCATTTCAACTTGATAATAAATAGAACATTAAAAAAGAAACACTAAAGCATGCATTAAGGGTGCAAAATAAAGTACCAAAAGTGAAAAAGAAATGTAATTCATTCATTAATTCAACCTTTATTTAGTCAGGTAAATCTTATTGAGCCTCATGGGCTCATTTACGAAAGTGACCTGCTAAAACTAAAGAACGATGAACAGCAATGGTAGAATTTCCTTAAACAATAAACCATAGAAAAACAAAAGAGAAAAAAACAAAAGAGAGGAATACTTTTTTTTTTTAACAAAGTATCAAAAAACTAGCAAAAACATTATAAGGTAGATGTATGAAATCAAAGACAGGAACAAATCTGCATTGGTTTTTGCCAGGATTCCAACAGATTCTGAAAACCATTTAGAGAAGTCAAGTTTTTTTTTATTTTTATTTTATATAGTAAGCAGCAACATGGTAGAATATAACTGTGCAAATAGGATGAATTAGTATAAATAAGTATTTCACAGGTAGCACCGTAATATAAGTTTAAATGGGACGGCCGTGTCGTATTGGTAATGGCAGTCGTCCCCCGATCGGAAGGTTGGAGGTTCAAATCCCGGTTCCCCACACCATGTGTCGTTGTGTCCCTGGGCAAGACACTTAACCCCGAGTTGCTCCCTGTAGGACTGGAAGGCGCCTTGCATGGCAGTCGC